>BRDA01008686.1:114512-155876 GCA_036984385.1 Crenuchus spilurus | reverse complement strand
GACAGTCGTCGGAAACTGTGCCAATTAGTGCTGCCCATGTTTGAAAGCATAGATAATAGGAGGTCGTGATTAACCGTGTCAAAGGCTGCTGACAGGTCCAGCATTATGAGCACCGAGTACTGTCCGGTAGCTCTGGCAGTTTTTAAGGCTTCTGTGATGGACAACAGCCGTTTCAGTAGAGTGTCCCTTTTTAAAACCAGATTGGTTACAATCGAGATGGTAGTTTTGGGTGAGGAAGTCAGAGACCTGATTGTAAACTACCCTTTCTATGAGCTTAGAGAGGAAAGGCAGTAGCGAAACCGGCCGATAGTTGTCAACCTGGACAGGGATGAGTGAGGGCTTTTGGAGCCTGTTTGAAGACAGACGGGAATTCACCGCTGGAAAGTGAATTGTTTATCACATGTGTGATGGCTGGAATAATAGCACGTGCAATAGTTAGTAGAAGGTCTGTTGGTATCGGATCAAGTGGGCATGTAGTAGGGCGGCTACATGTTAGGAGGGCTAGTGCCTCCTCCTCAGAGAGAGTAGTAAATGAAGAGAATGTAATTCTCTTGGTTGAAATAGATTGAGCAGCAGAGGCAGTAGGTGGGTCTGTGAACTGGCTACTGATGGCCGTCACTTTCACGGTGAAAAACGAGGCAAAGATTTCAGCTGTGAGGCAGGTAGGCAGAGGAGCAGCTGGAGGGTTCAGCAGCGATCTGAATGCTGTGAATAATTTCCGACAGTCTGTCAGAGAACCGATCTTATTGTGATAGAAGTCGGTTTTGGCAGTTGTAAGGCAGTCTGAGAATGAAGCCAAGAGTAACTGGTAGTTTGATAGGTCTGCATGATACCCTTTTTTGCCATTTCCTTTCGGCAGCCTGGAGTTTTAAGCGTAGCTCCCTGAGGGATTCATTTTTAAGCCATGGCTGTGGCTTGTTAGTGTGGATAGTTTGAGATGTCAGTGGACAGAATCTGTCCAAACAGGAGCTCAGCGTGGAGCAGAGCGTGTTTGTGGCAGCATTTATGCTGAGAGCGGAGAATGAGCCCAGTGGAGGCATAGTAGTGGCAACCAGCGATGAGTATTGCTCTACACTTTTTTACACTACAATTGTTTTTGAGATTGCGTCGGAAATTTGCCATAGCTGGAGCAGCAGTAGCTTTCCTGTGAATGCTGATACTGAGCTGAATAAAAAAGTGGTCTGATACATGTAGAGTGATCGTTAGTGAGTCAGCGTCACAATAACGTGTGAAAATTAGGTTTTTTTTAGGATTATATTAGGAAAATAAGTTTTTCCCCGCTTTATGAGTCGGAGGGCTAGAGACCAGCTCTAGATTGAAGGAATGCATGAGAGATTTGAAATCAGTAGAGCCGGGGCTGTCAAGATGGATATTCATGTCACCTAGAATGAGCATGGGACACTCATGCTTTGAAATGGAAGACAGTAACATGTCTAGTTCATTAGTAAATTCGCCCAGTTGCCCAGGGGGACGATAAATGACAATAATACCAAGTTGGACTGGTGAGCTAACCAGTGTGGCGTGGTATTCAAAAGAGGTATATGTGGTTGAAGGTAGTGGAGTGGTATATTGTAAGCTGTTAGCAATTAGCAAGCCTGTACCCCCACCTCGTCCGGATGGACGAGGGGTGTGGCTGAAGGAATAATTATTTGATAGTGCCGCCAGTGTAGCAGTATTTTCTGGTTTGATCCAAGTTTCTGTCAGAGCCAGTAGTTGCAGAGATAAATGATTTGCATAGGAGGCAATGAAGTCAGCCTTGTTCACAGCTGACTGGCAGTTCCATAAACCCACGGAAAGAGTACTAAAAGTGGGAGAGGTCTGCCTGAGGTTTGCATGGTTTTAGTGCCGATATAGAGTTCTGCGCTTCCTGTAGGACTCAGCAATAACAGGAATGTACTGATAGCACATGGCTGAGGCAGTAGGACTGGCTGCCTTGTTGTTGGCCTTACTCGGTGGACTTGCACAGGTAGACTCGCAGGTCTTTACCCGATTAGGTCTTCACACGAGATGGGCTGCACACAACAGCTGACGCTTCAGCTGACGTTTCTGCGGTTTAGAGTGTTTAAATAGGTGGATTGTCCACAGCTGGTGTGAGTTTGGAAAGCAGCTTCACCAGACCGCCTTTTTAAACTGTGAGAAACTGTGTCCTAAACCTAGACCTGAGTCTATTCTAGAGCTACTGTATCTGAGCAGTCTCTGGGGCTCTGTTTGTGATAACACTGAGCCTGTTTACTGTCACTGTTGTCAAAAGAGTGATATTCACATCGTTTCACACATTCAAATTAACCATTCTCACTCTCACGCCCCTCTGAACCTCAGATAGGCCTGTGGGACTCTGTCATGTTCTTCTATTAAAGGAGCATGCCAGCATTTTTCAAAATGACGCTCTATCTGTCACATCTGCAGCATGTGGTTAATGACCAAAGACAATAATTTCCTTGTACTTCTCTAAAACAGAAAACTCAGTGTTTCAAAATGTGCCTGTAATAGAAGCCAATGGGCAGATGCTTTGCACTGGTAAAGCATTACCGTCATCTCTGAACTACAGAATAACTACAATTTACTAAAGCATTCAGGAAAGTTGTAGAAAAATCTGTTTTGTGAAAAGTTACTTAGTAATTTTTTTTCAGATTTTCACATTACTGAATAACAAACATGGAAAACGATCATCTGTGGCAAATGACTAATACAGTCATACATCAAAATATGTGAATGAAAAAGTTCATTTTATCTCATAATTTAATTCAAAAAGGTAAATTGTCATATTTTATATTCATCAAATTATTACAGTATTACATTGTTTGAGTACATGACTATTAAACAGTATAAATACTGGGCATCTCTCAGAGTTACAACTGCCACATTCCTAATATCAATACTCCTGAACCAGAGACAACATCAGAACAGGAACAGGAAAACAGGAACAGGCTGTTGCTGGTAATACTGTGCTTGATTTGCCATCTAATGAGCTTTGATCAACATAAACCAAAAATGTCACTTTTACTTGTAATGAATATAAAATGTGACATTTCATGCAGATATTAAAATATGTTATTAACATATTATAACTTTTTCATGGTTTGAATAGCCTATATGTTAACGTTCCCAGATCATATTCAAATGATTGTGTGTTTGTGATGTTGACAGAGAATAAGTGAAAAAATGTTGAAATGTTGAAAATAATTAATTAATTAATAAGTATGTGAAAGAGATGTAGTGAGGGGACACTGAAAGAATGCAGACACTCAGCATGAGACAGGGAAAAAGAGAAGAGAGGAACTGGAACATGAAAGAGAGACTTTGTGCGAGCGTGGACGCTTTAGACCATGTGTTTCGATGCGTGTAATACAAGGACTGCTCATGACACATGTGTCTGTTAGAAAATCCATCTCATAATTCAAATAAACCCCTCAAACGTTTAAAGACACTGATCTTAAGATGTATTGTTTAAGAAACAATATGAAACTAATGTGTAACTTGTAAACTTGACAACGTTTTATGTTAGGGCAAATGATTATACTGTATTTGTGCATCATTCAAATAAACTTGTTTTGTATACATGGACATCAGATGTAATACATGCATCTCTCTCTCTCTCTCTCTCTCTCTCTCTCTCTCTCTCTCTCTCTCTCTATATATATATATATATATATATATATATATATATATATATATATATATATATATATATATGATACATATTATTAATACATGTACGGGTTGCTTACAGACTAATATCTCCTATTCTAGTGATTAAAATAGTTTTTGATAAGTTTTTGCTTATGGACTAATATCTTGTATTTTGTACTTTAGTGTCTCACTGTCAAAAAAAGTGGCGACTCTGTCCTAAAGCACAGTATCTAGAGCAGAAGCGATAGAAATAAAATAAAATAAAAATAATCGTATATGTTGTCGCCGAACGCTGAAATGTAACGGGCGAGCTCAAACTTTTGACCGCTGGCGTCACGGCGGAGGGGCGGGGCTTGCGGGGCTGTTTTTTATATGGTCTATTTGCACAATACCTCACTTCCTCAGCAGGCTGGAGCTGCCATTGCAGCGAGCAGGGAGGTGTGTGTGAGCGAGGGAGAGCACACTCACGCACACACTGCTGAGAGGAAGAGTGGAAGGGCGAGCTGAGCAGAAGTGAGCAGCTGGAGCTCTGTGTGAGGAGCCAGAGGAGCCAATGGCTCAGTCAGCTAACCCAGCCAACATGGAGCAGGAGCTGGCCAGCAAGAGGCTGCACTCGAGGTAGGAGCGAGGCAGGACGAGGCACAGGAGACGGGGAGGACGAGAGGGACAACAGGAGCTCGAGGGAAGGAAGGAGCAGAAGGAGAGGAGAGGGAGTTTCTGGGTGGGGAGAGGCTTCTGAGTCAGGCTGTTGACTTCCTTGTGTTCTGAGCACTCCAGGCTCAGAGTAGCCTCTCTCTCTCTCTCTCTCTCTCTCTCTCTCTTTCTCTCTCTCTCTAGGTTTGTCGATGAGACAACGAATATGTTTGGGGGTCACAGTTTCTCTCTGTGTCTCTCTCTCTGTCTCTCTGTCTCTCTCTCTCTCTCTCTCTCTCTCTCTCTCTCTCTCTCTCTCTTTCTCTCTCTCTCTCTCTCTCTCTCTCTCTCTCTCTCTCTCTCTCTCTCTCTCTCTCTCTCTCTCTCTCTCTCTCGGGTCACCAAGGTGCTCAGTGAAATCATCTACACTAGGTTTTAGGGATGTTTATTTGGCAGATTCCTGCTGCAGGGATCCTCAGATCTGTGGAAGCGATGGAATTTCCACCAACACTTAATTTTTATTTCCTTATTCTGACATACCGAGTCATTATTTTAAGATACTAAGTCATTATATTGCGGGATTATCTCGTTAGGTTTGACCTGTGATTTGACCTGTGACTGAGATATTGTCTCATTATTTTTGAAATATCAAGTCATTATTTTCTATTTCTAAATGGCTGTTAGGTCCTTATTTTTGAGGTATCTCTATTTTGAGATGCTATAATTAGTATGAGATACAGAGTCATTATGTTGAGACATCTGATGAATTTGGGACATTCAGTCATTATTTTTGAGATATTTCATTATTTATAAACACAATCTCATTATTTTTGAGATATTCTCATTTTTTATTGGGATATTAAGTCATTATCTTTGAGATCTCATTATTTTGAGATATTGTCTAATTGTTTTGAGATATTATTTTTGAGATACTGTCTCATTATTTTGAGATAAGTCATTATTTTGAGATATTTTCTCATTGTTTTGACATACTAAGTCATTCTTTTGAGATATTGTCAAATTTTTTGAGCTATTAAGTCATTCTATTTAGATCGTTATTGTTGATGTTATTCTTATTATAGTCATTATTCTGAGATACTAAGTAATTATTTTTGAGATATTAAGTCATTATTTTGGGCCACAAATTTAACAAAGCAATAATCTCAAAATAATGAGATGATATTGACATAGCAATTCACTGAATAATGAAATATAATAATAATGCTGTGCTGGGCTTGTACAAAAATCAGACAGTGTTAATGATTACAGATGTGGCCATTCTAACAGACATCTGACACAGATCAGTAGTTTTCAGTTATATGAGCTCCTGATAAGCACAAGCGGTCGTGACTTAACAGGTTGTCCAGCTCATGTCCAGACTGTATTTCTTTGACTGCTGACTGACATATAGACTGATATGATTTTGTTTTGCCATTTGTTTTCATGGCACCAGAGGGCATAGTGACATTGCACTTAATATCGACGTTGGCCGCTACAGTGACTCCGGGGTGCCATAAGGAATACTAATGACATTTGAGGCGTGAATAGACACTCAATGAGGTCGCCGAGGTCATGCTGCCCTTTCGGCTCATTTGCACAGTGAACTTGCCTGTAGCTGCTCATGCTATCCATGTGTTTTCACCAAGATCAGATAGTCTAATGGCTCTCCATCAGTCTCCAGTATGCACTCAAAGGGAAATTAAAAACCTGGTTGACTTTAACCTGTTTGTCTCAAACATTGCTGAATAGCTGAAAATATTTAGGCGTCTGTGTGATAATGCTGTTGGATACTGTGATAAAAATAAGTGGCATTATAAATAATTTAAAATGCTGTGTAATGTGTTGGGGTTGACCGATTATTGGCCCTCACTGATAATCATCACTGATATTCAAAAATGTTTTGGAGGCATAATTAAATTTCTAATAATTATAATTAAATCATTAGGGCTGAATGAACATATTGATACACTTGAGTATCATGATATTAAGTTTCCTGATATTGATTCTCAAAAGCACAATAGTTGTGCACAAATGAATAGTTTAAATGTAAACATTGGTGGTTGGTTTTGTGTTATGTTTAACCTCCCAACCACTGGATGGCAGTGTTGTAATCTATCTTCAGGCATTAGACTCTTCTCCTGGAGGAGAAGCAAATAGTGTAAGGACAGACTGCTAATGGTTCTACTAAAATTAAATTTAAAAGATCACAACATTGCCTTACATACAGTATCACAATGTATTACATCTAGGGATGCACTGAAATTAAAATGTTATTAACTAAACTATTTCACAAAATAAGTCAGTTAGTTAGCCAAGAATGAATGTCTGTATGTTAATAAGTTGACATCATTAGGTTAACTAACTTGAGTTTAATGGAGTATTCCTTTATATTTGTGTATAAAACAAATGTTCAAAAAATTACACATGACAAAAATATATGAATATGTATGATGATGCATGTATGTTACATTTTTACTAATATTTAATAGAAAAAACATTAAACAAAATAATGAAAATGACTCAAATGAATGCTGTAAGTCATATGGATGTTTAGTTTGAGTGTAATTGGCTACAGACAGTGAAACACTTAACTTTTATCCTGGCAACTGTGAGATGTTCCCTAACACTGCAGCCGCTCGAGCACAAACACAACACAAGCTAACACAGCACAAAGCTAACACAACACAAAGCTCACACAATCACTAAACTAAGACACAAGCTGACACAACACAAAGCTGACACAAACACAAAGCTAACACAAACAAGCTAGCACATAGATACCACAACACAAGTTAACACAAACACAACACAACCTAACACAAACAAGCTAACATAAACACAAGCTAACACAAATTAACCCACAGCTAACACAAAGCTAAGCGGTTGTATTCTGGCAGTTTAGTAAAGGTTGTGATTATAGCTTGTTGTCTTATTTCATTTCACCACCAAACTGTAACTGTGCGGGTGAATCTGTGTTTTGTGAACTACTGAGGTAAAGTAGAATTTTGAATGTCCAAAAAGGTAACAGTGTCATTCAAAACATCATTGTTTATTATAAATTATTTGGAATAACACTGAAAGTGTTCTTCTTTTTTGTTGCCATTTTCAGCTGAATAATTTTGATTGCCAAATATTTGGTGTATCTCTAATTATATCACAATAGATCACAGTATATTGTATCACATTTTATCACAATATATTATACTGTAACTCCTTTATCATGATACATATATTACTAAATTCTTGCCCATACATAGCTTTAGTGTTCATATGGTTACTTTTTTTGTGTACTCTGACATGCTGGGTTAAACATTACCAAAACTTCACTGAACTTTCAAGCATTACTAGAGGTTCTAAACCTGTGGTCTGGTTATACAATTACTGAGGCTAAAAGTTCATCTTTGATTACAGGTTTTGAGTAACAGGTGTTGGTTTCCTCTTCATTCAGTGAACTTTTTCGCAGCCTGTGACCTCAGTTAGCTCAGGTTGTTTTGGAGCTGTCAGAACCTTCTTTCTTCAGGTGACTGGACAAACCAACAATGTAGGCTGTGTCTGACTTTTTGTGTTTGTGTTACGTCAAGCCAGCAAAATGCTGATCTTTGTCAGCGGCCTTTTGTCTGAAATTTTCTGTGAGTTCAGCTTTCATATCAAACCTCAGTCACACTGTGCGAAGGAGGTCAGAGGCAGAACACCATTCATATTCATGTTTCCTTGCATATAAAGCAGAGACAACAATGGAGGAACTGAAACAGGCCTCCTTCACGTTCACAACAAAACAATGTCCGACTAATGCAAACTCTGCTTGACTGTCAGTGCAGTTAACAAAGAAGGCATATTATATAGGTATTAACATCCATCCATCCATTTATTCACCTGTTC
Organism: Crenuchus spilurus; assembly: GCA_036984385.1. NCBI lineage: Eukaryota > Metazoa > Chordata > Actinopteri > Characiformes > Crenuchidae > Crenuchus > Crenuchus spilurus. The sequence continues at coordinate 147,734 of BRDA01008686.1, read as the reverse complement.
ATCCATGCACTTATCCATCCACCCATTTCTCCATCCATCCACTCATCCATTTCTTGTCCATCCACTCATCTATTCATCTATCAATACAGTCATGGCTGAAAGTGTTGGCACCCCAGAATTTTTTCTCCCAGAAAATTATTGCAATTACACATGTTTTGTTATACACATGTTTATTTCCTTTGTGTGTATTGGAACAACACAAAATCAGAGGAAATAATTACAAATTTGACATAATTTCACAAAAAAATCCAAAAATGGGCCGGACAAAATTATTGGCACCTTTTCAAAATTGAGGTTAAATAACTTTGTTTCAAGCATGTGATGCTCATTCAAACTCACATGTGATAAGTAACAGGTGTGGGCAATTTAAAAATCACACCTGAAATCAGATAAAAATGAGAGAAGTTGACTTGAGAACCAAAATTGTGGAAAAATATCAACAATCTCAAGGTTACAAGTCCATCTCCAGAGATCTTGATGTTCTTTTGTCCACGGTGCGCAACATAATCAAGAAGTTTACATCTTATGGCACTGTAACTAATCACCCTGGACATGGACGGAGGAGAAAAATTGATAAAAGGTTGCAACGCAGGATAGTCCAGATGGTGGATAAGCAGCCCCAATCAAGTTCCAAAGAAATTCAAGCTGTCCTGCAGGCACAGGGTGCATCAGTGTCAGCTCGAACTATCAGTCAACATTTGAATGAAATGAAATTCTATGTCAGGAGACCCAGGAGGACCCCACTGCTGACACAGAGACATAAAAAGCTAGATTGCAGTTTGCCAAAATGTATGCAAGTAAGCCAAAATCCTTCTGGGAAAACATCTTGTGGACAGATGAGACCAAGATATAACTTTTTGGTAAAGCACATCATTCTACTGTTTACCAAAAAAAGAATGAGGCCTATAAAAAAAGAATACAGTACCTACAGTCAAATATGGTGGAGGTTCAAAGATGTTTTGGGGTTGTTTTGCTGCGTCTGGAACTGGGTGCCTTTACTGTGTGCAAGGCATCATGAAATCTGAAGACTACCAAAGGATTTTTGGTCGCAATGTAGGGCCCAGTGTCAGAAAGCTGGGTATGCGTCCTAGGTCATGGGTCTTCCAGCAGGACAATGACCCCAACCATACTTCAAAAAGCACCCAGAAATATGGAAACAAAGCGCTGGAGAGTTCTAAAGTGGCCAGCAGTGAGTCCAGATCTAAATCCCATTGAACACCTGTGGAGAGATCTTAAAATTGCTGTTGGGAGAAGGCACCCTTCAAATATGAGAGACTTGGAGCAGTTTGCAAAAGAAGAGTGGTCCAAAATACCAGTTGAGAGGTGTAAGAAGCTTGTTGATGGTTATAGGAAGCGATTAATTTCAGTTATTTTTTTCCAAAGGGTGTGCAACCAAATATTAAGTTGAGGGTGCCAATAATTTTGTCTGGCCCATTTTTGAAGTTTTGTGTGAAATTATGTCAAATTTGCCTTTTTTTCCAAATAAAAAAATTATTTTTCCAAATTTGTTCCAATACACACAAAGGAAATAAACATGTGTATAACAAAACATGTGTAATTGCAATAATTTTCTTGGAGAAATACTTCATTTTCTGGAAAAAATTCATGGGTGCCAACACTTTCGGCCATGACTGTACATCATTAATTCATCCATTCACTCATCCATCCATCCACCCATTCATCCAACTATCAATGCATCATCCATCCATCCATCCATCCATCCATCTATTCGTTCAGCTATCAGTGCATCATTCATCCATCATCCACTCATCTATTCATCCAACTATCAATGCATTTGTCCGTCCATCCATCAATCTATATAGATGTATGTATGTATGTATGTATGGATGATCAGTGGATCATGATGCAATGCTCTAAAGGTGATGATTCAGTCTGAGAATTCATAACAGATTATAATTAGGTTATAACTGTATATAATGAAATGTGCTCTTGTAGGGTTTTTTAGGGTAGGCACATTTTTAGGGTGCAAATAAAATTATTTTTTTTACATGCCATAAAAGGCTTGTAGTGTTGTTTTATTATACGTATTCCATCACATATTTATATCCAATAAAACTGTTGTTTCATTTGAAAGCTAAGTGCATGCTATAGATTTATGGGTAATATTGACTGTTCTTGATTGAGGCTGTTGGCTAAACTCCATGATACCATAAGATCAGAGTGTAAATATGCCACCATGACTAGTAATGAAATATTAGTTAGATCTTAGATGTTATGGGTACATTTACATAATGCTAACTGGTGGCTGTTGACTTTCATTGACTGTTAGCAGCATTAGCGTTGCTGACTGAACTGTTAATGATGATAGGAGCAGTGAATATACTGGTCAGACATCCGCAGTGGACAGAAAGCTGAAACGCTGTTAGGTTCTCCTGCGGCTGCTGAGGAGGAGAAGAGAAAAAGAGAAAGAAAAACATTCCTGGAGTTTCTCTTTGGTTTCCTTGACAACTGGACTTGGTTGCCTTCAATTAGGTTTGTATTAATGCTCTGAGCACTGTAACCTGAGGCTGCATAAACCACAACAACAATTCAGCTTCAGCTCCTCTCAGCTTCACCACAGTCTGAATTTACATCGTTCTATACCTATTTTATCAACCCCAGTAAAGATAATATCAGATCATGTTAATGTATTATTATGTAATTAATGTGTCACAAAAAAACATCAAATTAACCCCTGTGAGCTAGATAGACCAATGAATGGACAGATGAAGATGTAGGATGGATGGATAGATAGACAAAAATATAGATGATAGGTGAATGAGAAGGATAGATGATGGATGGACAGTTTGATGGATATATAGGTTGATAGATGGATAGTTTGATGAATAGATGTAGGATGGATAGATAGTTGGATAAAGAGATGGATTGATTTATGTTTAGTTATATATATATATATATATATATATATATATATATATATATATATATATATTTACACATATAGGCACTGCAGATGGATTGATGTATAGAAGGATAGATAAGCTAGAGGGATGATGGATATATGGGCAGATGGATAGATAGTTGGGTGAATAGATGGATGGATGAATGGATAGACAGGTATGTAGACAGATGGACAGATTAGCTGGATGGATGGATGGATGGATAAATGGACAGATAGGTAATTGGATGAATAGATTGATCATTGGGTTGATGGAGAGAAGGATAAACAGACAGGTAAATGATAGGATGGATGAATAAAATAGGTGGAAGATGGATGATATATGGACAGATTGAGAGATAGTTGGATACGTGGACAGATGGGCAGAAAGTTGGATGAATTGATGGATGGCTGGATGGACAGACAGGTAGGTAGGTGGATGAATGGATGGATAGACAATGGATGGCTAGACAGAATGATAGACAAAAGAATAGATGGATAGACAGATGGGTCGATAGATGGAAAGATGGAATGATGGGTGAATAAATATACAGATCAGCAAAGACATGTTAGGAGTTTGGAGTCAAAAACTGGAGCTATGAGGGTCACAAGACTAAGACTACAACTCAGTAGTCACCTAAATAGCCACCTAAATGGCTCTAGTGTATACTGTAAGTTAGTGCTGGGCGATAAAACGATATTGATATTTTTTCATGATAAGTTTTCCCTCAATGACGATGATAAGCCGGGACAATAGAATTCGATAAGCATTAACGTTCATTTCCATTTCGCGTCTAAGCAGCTTGACAGTGAGTTCTGACATGTAATACTGTTGCTTGTTAGCTCCTCCTCACCAGCGTCGCCAAAATGCACTGTTGTGTTTAAGACAATCACAAGGTCGCTGTGTGCTTGTCTGTTTGTGTGAGGAGAAGGAGTGGGGCTCGCTCTGTGTGTGTGTGTGTGTGTATGTGTGTGTGTGTGCCTGCGTGAGTCAGCCCGAGTACTAGCATTAGCCTGTTAGCTTGGCTCTCTAGCCTGTTATTATTTTGCCGTGGCTGCGGCCGACAGCAATCATTGTAAGTTTCAACAATAAAGCGACGACTGTCCATCCTTTTAACGCGTCCAGCCGGACCCTACAATATTATGTTCTGGCAATAAACATTTTAGTACATTAAACGGTAACATTTCATGTATTTAGTTTGATGTTTTTAGAAAGATGTTTAAAACTATGACAGTGTTAGAAAATTTTATATCGTGATAATTATCGAGATTGATCAATATAGAAAAATTTATCGTGATAAAATTTTTGGCCATATCGCTCAGCTCTACTGTAAATATATATTATATTCTACAAAAAGTTAATTTATGACCTAATAGATCCATTTTTCTAATTCACTACTGCTGACGTCTACATATATTTGGCCACTTTAGTTGCTCAGATGCCACAATTAGCCTTTCTGATTGGCTACTTTCTCAATTTTTTGGTTTGTTTTCCAGATGTCGTCACTTCCAGTCTTTCAGTATAAACCAAGACCTTTTGTTTTGCCCACATTTCTACCTAAGCTTCATTTATTCAGATTTTATAAGTTTTTATTATATAAAGCTTGTTTGTCTCAGATTTAGGGCAGAATAAGCCCACTTAGTCTACCCCCACCAGTCTGAAGCTACCTCCATCGCCAAACTGTCGACAGAGCTGCATGTTTGTCCACTGCCATGACGATGCATTTGGACCAGTGGGACCACAAACGTGTAATTATGGTGCAATTGTCTCTGAGCTTGCCAATTAACCGTGTGCTCATTGCTCACTATGGCGGGCTCCACCACAGGCATGGCATTGCTCTTCCCACTGAGGCCAGCAGAGGGGTCAGCGCTCCTACTGTTGGCCAGCACTCTGTATTTGTGCTTCCACATTTAGAAAAAGAAATGCAAAAACTGTTTTTAATTCTGTCTACTCTCTCTGGCCACTTCATTAGGTACACACACCTGATGACCATTTTGTAGTTCTACAATTACAGACTGTAATCCAACTGTTTCTCTTTGTTAGCCTTCTTTCACCCTGTTCTGTTTACATCACATCACATACATTCCCACAACAACATGCAAATGTATATATACTACTTCACTGATCTCTGTAATGATGTACAATTAAGTGTGTTATAATTAGAGTGTTTTATTATTATTTTTATTCTTTATTCTCTAATTCTCTATAGTATATTCTTCTATTCTTCTATTATACTAATGGAGCTGTAACTATCTGCAATTTCCCTCTGGGTTCAATCAAGTATTTCCGATTCTGATTGTTCAATGGTTAGGACCCCCACAGAGCAGGTGGATCATTCTCAGTGACACTGACGTGGTGGTGGTGTGTTAGTGTGTGTTGAATGGATCAAACACTGCAGAGCTGCTGGAGATTTTAAACAGGACAAGCTCACGGACTTCACAACGTCTCCACTCATGCACTGCCACATTGTCTATGCACACACATACATATTACACATCATATGATGCATCTGCTATTGTATATGTGCATCTACAAATTGCACATCTACTAATATATGCAAATATATTACTACTGTATACAGTGCACCGTCACTTGGCTTGTGGAGTTGATTGTGCTTCCTGCTGGCACATTATTAGATAATCATGGATTGTACATTGCTGCATAATATTTATTAATATAATAGTATTTAATACTATTTTTGCAACTTATCACTGCACTTTATTATACGTTTCAGTGTTTCTATTCTTGTTTTATATATTTCCTTCTGTTTATGCATCGGTATGCCTTTACATGTTTTTACTCTTATTGAACTTGTGCTGCTATCATACTATCGACATCTATCTATCTGTCTGTCTGTCTATCTATCTATCTATCTATCTATCTATCTATCTATCTATCTATCTATCTATCTATCTATCTGTCTGTCTGTCTGTCTGTCTGTCTGTCTGTCTGTCTGTCTGTCTATCTATATTTCTGTATTTCTATCTATCTATCTATCTATCTATCTATCTATCTATCTATCTATCTATCTATCTATCTATCTATCTATCTATCTATCTATCTATCTATATTTCTGTATTTCTGTATTTCTATATATCTATAGGCTGTCCATCCATTTATCCATCTCTGTCTGTCTGTCTGTCTGTCTGTCAAATTATCCGTGATTCCGTCCATCCATCCATCCATCTGTTTGTCTGCCTGTCCAGCCAATCATCTATATATCTATCTGTCCATTTGTCCATTCATCCATAGATTCATCTCTCTCTGTAAATCCGATCATCTATCTATCTGTCCGTCCATCTGTCTCTTTGTCTGTCTGTCTGTCCATCTATCCATCTCTTTCTATCTATCCATTTGTCTGTCTGTCTGACTGTCTATCTGACTTTCCATCTGAAATCAGAGACAGTAGATCATCTGTTGCTGCATCGTTCGTGTTGGTCCTCTAGTCCTCCACAGGATGCTGTTGGCTGGTTTCTGCACTATTTTCACTCCAGTAGTGACACTGAGGTGTTTAAAAATATAAGCAGCTCTGCTGTGTCTGATTCACTCATACCAGCCCAGCACACACTAATACACCACCACCACGTTAGTGTCAAATAATATATGCTCTGTGGGAGTCCTGACCTTTGAAGAACAGGGCAACAGGAGGTAAAGTGGACAATGAGTGTAGATACAAGCTATGTGTACCTAATGAAGTGGCCAGTGAGTGTAAGTATATCATGATGATAATAAACACATTATATTGTGCAGGTCTGGTCCTGTTCAGATCTTTCTCCAGTAGCATCAGCGATTGGCTTGGTCTAATGCTGTTTGTAATGTCTGCTCCTGTTGAATGCTGTATTGATTGCTGTTTGTGTTGCTGGCCTTGGCAGCACTGAGATGTTTACAGCAGTCTTGTCACTTTGAGAATGAACTTTGCTTTAGGTCCAGGCTCGTTAAATTAATGGTGTGTGTTGCTGAGATCTAAGTGTGTACATTGATTGTGTTGATTTTGTAAAGTGTCTTTGGGTGTGAGAAAGGCATTGTATAAATGTAACGTTCATTCAGCGTTCAATGAGAAACCCCTATAAATGTCTGCTAGTGGTCAGGAAACGTGTCATAAAGTCTGTGAGACACGACACAGTGATCGACCTTTTTAAAATATAGTCAAAACCTCGGCATGGACTTGTGAAATGTTGTGATACTGTAAACAAGGCGATATAATGTGATGTGTTAAATCTAATTTTAAGAAAATGCAGTGCAGCCTTATATGAGCTATAAATAGTCATTAGTAAGTATTATGTATCAGGATTTACGATACAATATATTGTAATAAACTAAGCAAGGTGATACTTGGCAGCACGCTCGTCTCTCAGCGCTGAGGTTTTAGGTTCAAGTCCCCATCTTGGAGTTCCCATGTTCTCCTCGTGTCTGCTTGGGTTGCCTCTGGGGTCTTCGGTTTCCTCCCACATCCAAAAACATGGAGGTCAGGTGAATTGGGTACTCTTAAGTTTTCTGTGTGTGTGTGTGTGCACCCAGCGATGGATTGGCACCCTGTCCTGGGCTTAGTTGTGATAGTGTAATGCCCTGCCTTGTGCCTGGTGAGGGGGTAGGGGACTAACCACGACCCTGATAAGGATTGAGCGGATGGGATAATTAACGGAGTGGAGTCTAATTGCTGTAGATGTATTTTAACACTGCCATGTAGCGGACAGGACTTTAAACACAACACAAAATGAATTGCCAATCTTATTGGAATCAATATCACAAAATGCAATATGACGGGACTTGGCTGTATTGATATTGTCTAACATGCCTAATGATGTGTAGAATTTTTGAAGGTATTTTTGGATAAAAAGGCCTGGAGAATCAAACCTGCTTTCGCCCGTCAGCCTTGACTGTGTTTCTGCTATTTGCACAGGCTTGCTTTATTTTATTTGGCTGGTTTGCATTTGCTGAAGAGTGCATACCCTGGCCTTTGATGTGGTCCAGCTTGAGCTGCATTTAGCCAGCTGTCTGGATCCGTTTTCATCTTTACCTGCTAGGATCTGTGGCTTTAGTCGCCCTGTTATCCTGTGATCATGTATTGAAAGAACTACAGGAATGTGGGGCAGGATACATGAAGGGGGGAAGACCACACGCATCAATAAAATAAGTGGAATGCTTTGACAAATGTGGTTTAAACTATGTGGCTGTCTTAACCTTATTAATTTATACTCAAAATATAAAATGTTTCTTGTCCTGCAGTTTTTGAGCTAGAGCAATGAAATTCGGCAGGATTGTAGGTCATCCATCCATCATGTTCCACTTAATGATGATCAGGGTCAGGGCGAGTCCCCTACCTCTTAGCTAAAACCAGGACAGGGCACCAATCCATCACTGGGCACACACACACAATGACAATTTAGAGTACCCAATTCACCTGATCTCCATGTTTTTGGACTGTGGGAGGAAACCAAAGACCCTGGAGGAAACCCGTGCAGGTACAGGGAGAATATGGAAGCTCTACCCAGATGGAGACTCAAACCTCCAAGAAGCGAACTGAGATTTGGGACATTGGGAGGCGATGGGACGTACAAGTTCATTAAAAAATATTAACACAGCTATTAGACACTGAATATTTAAAACATTATTTCCCACAATAATCAAACATGTTGACACCTTTACAAGCACCACAGCAACCACCTGGAATATCCCAGCAACCAACTTGCAAGACCATAGCAACCACTTTTATATACTGTAGCACAGCAACAACTTAGCAACACCTCAGCAACCACCTGGAATACCCCAGTAACCACCTAACAAGACCTTAGCAACCACCTGGAATACCCCTGCAACCACCTAGCAAGAGCATTACAATCACCTTGTGTGCCATAGCAATGACTTACGTACCACATTGTACATTGTAGAAACTACTTATAAACAACCACTTAAGGTACCTTACTAATTGGAAGTAAACAATGTCAGCATCTTTATTTAAGCAGCATTTATTGAACATAAAGTGTAAAACAAAAAAAAATTCACAAATATGAGTTTGTTCACAGACTTTCTAGCATAATTATAGCATTTTATTTGTAGTGTAATTATAATTTTATTATTATTATTATTATTATTATTATTATTGTTATTATTATTACTATTTTTTTCTTTCAGATTTTTCATTTTAAATGATATCAATTATTATTTGTTCTATGGCATCCCTGAAAATTATGCCCAATGAATGAATGAATTAATGAATGAATACTTCAGCAACTCTGATGTAAATACACTATAAGAAGTGCACAACCCCCCAAACAATGTAAATTTTTTCAATTCATTGTTTTTCTTTTAAATTCTAAGAGTAACATAGATATAATAAAGTGTGTGCTTTGCATTTTACAGACGTTTGTTCTTCACAGAAGATGGTTCACTTATTTACACTTCACTAAAGTTTAAAATTAATTTTAACCAAAATGTGCACTTTGTGCAACTTTTGCACAAGCGTATATCTAGATGAATGTTGCAGTAGTTTTGAAAAGATTTGAATAAGCATGATCTCATGTAACGTTCTGCATGTCTCTGACTGCACTTGCAGTAATTGAGATAAAGCTAAATTCACAGACTTGCTGGTTCCATCATCTCAGCACTCTTGGCTAATTGGCCAGCTCGCTTGTAATCCTGCTGCTTTCCAAATCTTATTTGCTTTAATTCTAGATTACCCAGTGAATAATCTCATCCTACACGAGAGCAGCTGTGGCTGACTGATTTATTGCATTTTATTTTTAGGCACTATTTGTGGTTTCCAGTGATTATGAAGATACGATAGTCAAGATTGTTGTGATTATACAACCATATTAAAAACTCTGTATACAACAATAGCAGATATTGTATGGTATTGTACAGTCTATAAACAATCTCAATAAAGATTGTCAGTTACTAGGAGATATTGGTTCATAAACAACCTCATTAAAGTCTGTTAATCACTAAAAATGTGAGATATTAGTCCATAAACAACCTCAATAAACACTATGAATCACTTGAATAACAGACATTAGTAAATAAACAACCTCAATGAAGACTGTCAGTCACTAGGAGATATTAGTTTATAAAAAACCTCAGTGAAGACTGTTAAACACTAAAATGGGAGATATTAGTCCATAAACAATCTCATTAAAGATTAAATTCATAAATAAGCTACCATTTTTACTACTGGTGGTATCAGTACTGGTCAGATAGGTTTGCTAATGTTAACATAGGCATGCCTTATTTACAGTGGTGTGGGAGAGTAATGGGTGAAGATTACAACACTGCCATCTAGTGTTTGGGGTTTTAAAGATAACACAAAATGAACCACCAGTCTTTACATGTATAACTATTTATTAAAAATCAATACTTTGTTTTTGAGAATTCATACAGTATCAAAAAACATAATACTGTGATAATAGTCAGTACCTAACCATGACCCTGATAAGGATTAAGAGGGTGGGATAATGGATGGATGAAAGCATGGATGGATAGTCAGTACATATCGGATCCTGTTGTGCCTAACTAAGAAACTCAACTGTGAATATGTTCTGACATCTCTTAAACATTCACTGGGGTCTTGACCTTGCTCTGAATGAATAGGCACTGGTTGTGCCACACCACGGGGGAGCTCATCATCTCAGCAGGTTACCAGACTTCCTCACGTTCATGAGTAGTGCTCAGATCAAATGCTGTGAATGTCAGGGAAAGCACAGCCTTTCTGTGATCTGCGAAGAAGGTGGGGATGAACCTTGTTTTTAAGCAGTCGGCCATATGTTAACATGGGCTGCATGATCTGCTAATCTTCTTGCAGGACACAATATGTCTATGTGTAGAGAAGTGAAGGGATTCTGACTCCATTATTGAGTTGGCAGTCTTGTGCCATTTTTGAATACTTTGGATTTTTGCCTTTGGAGTGTGTGGGGTACTACATAAACAGTGATATCTATGTTACAGACAATCAAGCTCATCCATTGGTTAGGACTTCAGGAGCTAGACTGAAGGACTAATGCAGCTGGCAGCATATGACGTATTGTGATAGTGATTTTTTAAATATAAATTTAGGGAAACTATCAGTGGTGCATCCTTACACGACTTGTTTCCACTGAAAAATGGCGGAAGATAAATTACAACACTGCCATCTAGTTGGCAGGAAGTTAAATGCAGCACAAAATCAACACCAATCTTTACAGGTAATCCAAATCAACATCACAAAATTTTGCGATTCAAGTGTATTTTCTCACACCTGAGTATTGATATTTATGGCTGGGACTGAAGGCCTAGCTATAATAGGCACACTTCAACAGTGTTTTTAAGTTAAGAATAACTTCTTCTGAACAGAGGGGGTTTTGTATGCAGTTGTAGTACAGTTCCCTCTCATCCAAGTTCAGTCAATGCCCCAGAATCTCTACAGCACAAACAGAATGAGGTATGAAACACTCTCTGTAGTCTGTCATCAAACCTTCAAGCGCTCCCTCTTTGCTAAATGACTTGGCACGTCTTAAATAGACTTCTGTGAGCTAAAACAGTAGCCAAGCTATAAGGACCAGGCCTTCTTATTCAACCAAAGGTGAAGGACCTTGCATCCTGGAACACGGATAGGTGAAACATTTTTTGGGCATTCTGAAATCGACTTTTGGACATAGTCTCAGTGGAGTAAATTGACTAATGCCTGGATTTTCCAAGACTAGACAGGTCTTGGTTCTCCAGCATGTGATGATTGCCAGTGTGTTTTACAGCACTTTTGTTGCTCCATGCATTATGAATGAGCCTCTGTGGAGCTCCCCGTAGGGTTGTGCCCTTTTCCCGGGTTTGAGTTCTAATTGAATATCTGTCAGGATCAGCAGGTGCTGGATTAGCTGAGTGTCCAGTGCTCTGGGTGTCCTTCCCGCAGCGGCACACTGGAGAATTAGGGCAGCTTGTGGCTCTTACAGACGTATTTGTCCTCCTGAGCAATGCTGGTGTCACACTGCTATCATTCATCATCACTCAAAGACCTGCCATCAGGCATCTCTTGGGTTTGATTTGGAGTGCAGTGCATAGAACTCCAACATGTGAATGCCTTCAACGACGATTGTCCTGCAACCTGGTTTGCTTGGGTCTGCTCAGGATTTTGGTGGATTTATGTTCAATCTGGTCAGGAGGACTCGTGGGTGGAGGATTTGTGCAACAGAATCGATATTTGAGTGAAGCAGCCTTGCTTTTTGGTGGACTATAAAGTGGGCGTTTGCAAGGTTTCCAAGATACAACTCTTTCTTTCTTTGGATATTACATAAGCTCTCAAAGCTCAGGTTGGATTTTTATTGGAACTCCAAAGAAAAGATTGAGCTTTCTACAAGAGAACCTGTTGGACCTCTGATTTGTTTAGATGGTTTGAGGATTTGCTGTCTTTGATAGTATCTTCAAATCTCTTTGGCTCAGAAGGTTTAATCATCTAAAGACTTTGAGAACACTTGTTTTTGACAGTTTCTTGAAGACTTCCTTTGTGAACACATCTACTTTTCAAAAGACCAGTTGTTGATTGTTTCATCACAATCCCATTTGTTGCCACAAAACATCTAGGTCCTGAAGCCAGTCCACTGCTTAACGAGTCAACATCAAGCTTGCCTTTGTGATCTTAAACCCTTCCTTCTTGGATCGAAACCATGTCCACTGAAGCTTGTCCACTGAGTGAGGCTCAGATTGCTGTGTGCAGGCTGGTCCATCGTGGTCCAAGACCTCAGGCCACCCTGAAACCCCTCCAAATGGAGCTGGGGCTCTATGTAGAGAAGACTCGTGCCAAACAGAAGCACAGGTACATGTGAGACACCTGCAGATGACTCAGGCCAGATTAAGTGGGCTAATCACTTGTTAAAGCTACACTGAGCTGCAGGAAGTGGGGCAGATCCCATGACGTTCTTCCTGGAGTAGTCAAGAAATCACATTATAAATGGTAGTGTTGTTAATAGTTAGTAGTGTTAAAAAGATAGTTAAAGGCTGCATTGTGGAATTTCAAAATTGGGAAATGAAGTGAGTGATATGGCAAAAATACAATATTGTGATAGTTTTTCACAATACAATATCAGATGAAAGGTCTGCACAGGTATGATTTTAAAAGCAGTGTAAATGTCCAATATTGGCCCAATAGTTCATCTTACTTCATTGATTTTTTTTAGCAGAAGGGAGCAGATTAGTATCTTTAACTGAACTTTTTTAAACAGTAAAGTTAAGTGTAAAAATCTTCAGTGAGGACAGGGTGAGTGGAGTCAATATACAGATACATTTATGGTCACAAAAAAAGTGGGCCTAAGATGGAACCTTGAGGAACACCACTCCAGAAAGGAACATACATTGTGATATGTCACCAAATTTTGATAAAGTGGAACAGATAAAAAATGTCTTGGTAGTGTTTTACAAAATGCTATGAAGTACAGAAGATTATATTTGGCATTAGAGCTGGACGATATGGCCAAAAATGTATCATTATATTTTTTCAATATGGATCGATCTCGATTATCATGATATTAAATTTTCGTTAATAAACTTCAGAGCAGAAAAGTGAGAGCAGACGTGCGTGCGCAGGAGCGAGAAGTGCACAGTGTGACTTGTGCTGCTGTGTAAAGATGCAGTTCTTGTCTCTCAGCTCTAGAGAGTGACGTTTGCTTGTTTCTCCGCTCACATCACAGCTATTTATGCTTGTTTCTCTTGTGCTCTGTGATTATGGTGTAACTGTTGGCGGCATTGGTGAGGAGGATCTAACGGGCAGCAGTGTCACGCAACTTGGGAGACTCTGTCTAAACTCAGTTCTCAAGAATACAAGCACACACTGAAACTCTCAGCTGCTCTCCTGTCTCTCTCTCCAACTGCATGCAGCTCTGCATGCAAACCTGCATGGTTTTTGGTGTTGGTGACAGTGGCGATGTTCAAAAACATCAATGTGCACATGCATGTTGTTTCAGAAACAGATTCACTCACATTACAGATAGATGCTAAATTTTACCAATGTTAACCAAGAAAATAGTCAAATCTGATCTGAGCAAAAAATCTGAATTGATTAATAAGACTTGTAATGTAAATGTAGCCTTTGTAATGATACATAGAGTTAATGTATTTTCAGTATCTATTAGATGTGGGCAATTTGCATTTCATGATCAGTCTTCAAGACATCCGCAATCTTTTTTCGAACGAATATTAAAATTGTGATATTTTATCATTGATACTAAATTCCTACTAGTCCAAACTTGATTTAAAAAAGTACACTTTTGTGTTGTTTACACTGAACAACAGCTTTTAACTTTACATTTTAATACTAAAATAACTTCCAATGCGTGGTTTTAGTACTAGAGAAAGCTTTTGTTTCGTATTTAAAATAAAGTTTAACTCTGGTTATAATTATCATTTAAAAAATTATTTCTAACACAGTATATCATTTCAAAAGGTGCAGGTACATAAGTCCATAGAAGGGGTTGACTGATTTATTGGCCCTGATTTATAATCAACCAATCATTTTTTGAAGGTATTGGATTATTAGGATCAGTATAAAATAGTATTGTAGTCCATCTGTTTCTCTGTATACTTTTCATCCTGTTCTTCAATGCTCAGGATTTCCACAGGACAACCACAGAGTAGGTATTATTTGTGGTGACTCATTCTCACTACTGCAGTTACATTGATGTGGTGGTGGTGTGTTAGTGTGTGTTATGCTGCTTGAGATTTTAAACACTGTCTACATTCACTGTCTACTCTATTAGACACACCTACCTTGATGGTTCACCTTGTAGATGTAGTCACAGTAGCTCATCTGTTGCTGCACATTTTGTGTTGGTTCTCTAGCCCTTCACTGGTGCTCACAGTATGCTGTTGGAAGGTGCTTTATGTTAATTCCAGTAGAGACAAATCTTTTTGATTTCCTCATACACTGAACTGCTTCCTAAAGAGTCATAATCAAGTCATTGTGAGGTTAGATTACCTCAGTGCTTTGTTTTGTCAGAGTAAGGAACCTTTTCTGGTCTAAAAACAGAAGTTAGTGTGATTACATTAATGCCAGAACTGTTTGGAACAATTTTCATGACCTCTGCATTCAACATATTCTTCTTTCAGACTGCTGGAAGTCCCCTAACTTGAGACTGCAGGGCTCGCTGGCAGGCCTGCAGGGTAAATAAATCCTATGAGGGTAATAGTTTTACCAGAGAGGACAGAACAATGACTGTGGTGAGAATTTGAGCTGGATGTTCTGAACGTTCTGTCTCAGTGTGAAATGAGGAAACTACACTAACCTCAGACTTTTGGAAAATTCTTAATGGAAAGATTTGTGAAGCATCTGCAACAAATTAACTATATAATTCATTTGTAAGGGTTTTGTTACAGCAATCATATTATTAGACTGCTGTGAAGTCATTTCAGACTCCTGGGGGGTCAGAAAATAAGATATCTCACTTTGCTAAGTCAAAAAACAAACCTGTCCTGTAGGAGAAGGGCTGAGGAACGTTCTTACTCAATATTTCTCAAGTTATCCATATACACAGAATGTAGTTTTTCTCAAGCATATCCTGCCTATATATGTTCATTGGTGCTGGAAAGTTTGTGAATATGTACAACTGGAGGAAATATTAAGACCATTGTTACCCTCCCCAGGAGTGGTCAGCCAAAAAAGATTATTCCAACAGCAAGGCGTGTAGTAGTCGGTGAAGTCACAAAGGACCCCAGGGTAACTTCAAAGCAACTGAAGGCCTCTCTCACATTGGCTAACTTTAATATTTATGAGTAAACCATCAGGAGAACACTGAACAACAATGGAGTGTGCATGGCAGGGTTGCAAGGTGAAAGCCACTGCTCTCCATAAAGAACATTGCTGCTCATCTGCAGTTGGCTAAAGATCACATGGACAAGCCAGAAGGCTATTGGAATGTATTGTGGACGGATGAGACCAAAATAGAACTTTTTGGTTTAAATGAAAAGCGTTATGTTTGGAGAAAGGAAAACTTCATTCCAGCATAAGAACCTTATCTCATCTGTGAAACATGGTGGTGGTAGTATCATGGTTTGGGCCTGTTTTGCTGCATCTGGGCCAGGACGGTTTGCCGTCAATGATGGAAAAATGAATTCTGGATTCTATCAGAAAATTCCATTCACACAACATGTTTTAGCAAAAAATGGTTAAAGAACAGTTACCAGAAACATTTAGTTGCAGGTATTGAAAGCAGATACTGAAAGCAATATATATATATATATATATACTTGTTTATATCTTGCCTTCTGTTTATGCACCTGTATAATACGTTGATTTGCTCTTAACTGTACTGTGCTGCTGTAATACATGATTTTCTCTCTGGGATTACTAAACAATATGGCTGTCTATCTGTCTAATTTTAATGGCTGATTACGCATGAACTATATAATACAGACAAAAGTAACCAAAGTGAATCTACACAGTAAATCTGCCAGTGTTAAATCAACACTATTAGAGTTAAATTAACACTGGGAGTAACACTGACATATTTACTGTGTAAGATGGAACCTTGAGGAACACTACCCTAGTGACAGAAAACATGTACAGTGTTGGATCATGCATTTTGATTTCTCAATATTTTATTTTTCTGATTTTTGATGAAGTGGAACAGGGAAAAAGCCTCCAGTAGTGGGTACAGTCATTTATATTCAGCATTCACAAATAATACTGTAACATATATCTGATATATCTTTATCATGAGGTGGGTGGTCTGATTTTTTTATATCACGGTCATTGTCAAAACAGTCAATTTTTCAAGTGACATATTAATTAGGACATTTTATGAGAAAATAACATCTTTCTCTCTGTGTCTCTCTTTCTCTCTCATTAGGATGGAGGCATCCTGTCTGGAGCTGGCTTTAGAAGGAGAAAGGCTGTGTAAAGCAGGAGATTTTAAAGGTGGGACAGCATTCTTTGAGGCTGCTGTTCAAGTGGGGACAGAAGATCTAAAGACCCTCAGTGCCATTTACAGTCAGCTGGGCAATGCATACTTCTACCTCAAAGAGTACGGCAAGGCTCTTGAGTACCACCGTCATGATCTCACACTGGCCAGGTGAGTGTGATGTTAAGGGGGAGAGAGATAAAAAGAAAGAGAGCAGAGACCAGTGGTACTGGGTCTGTAAACATGACTAAATTATTAACATTGTCTGTCTATGAATGGCCAGTAAGTCTGTGCTATGATATGAGACAAGATCTGATACTGTGTATACAAAAGACAGTACTAAGCTGATTTCTTTTGAAACACACAGCTTTTGTTTTGTTTATAAGATTAGTCTTCTTTCAGTGTTCTAATTATTGTTTTCATCTACATTTTATTTGTGTTACATAATTAATACACACCTGCTTTGAGCTCAATTGTATATTAAAAACACATCTGCTTTGAGCTCACTTGTATTCTTAAAAATACACCCACTTTGAGGTCACATGTATTCTTAACCCCCTGGACTCTAGGGTTCCACACTATCATAGAAGAATTTCACTGTAGTCCTGGTGTACCATCCACCTCTGAGAAGTAGATGTACCTGATGGTGTTGTTTCTCTGTAGGACGATAGGAGACAGAATAGGGGAGGGGAAAGCAAGTGGAAACCTGGGAAACACTCTGAAGGTCCTCGGACGATACGATGAAGCGGCCGTGTGCTGCCAAAGACACCTGGACATCTCACAGGAGCAAGGAGACAAGGTAGGCACATCTCACAGGACGCCAGCACAATATTTACAGTGGACTGTTTCTTAGTACAGTACATTGTTGTAAGAATGTCACAATATTACTACCATCATTTAGCCTAGTTGTATCTGATGGAAGTAAGAAGAATAACACAGATTATTATTATATTATTTCATTGACAAATATTAATAATGCAGATATATTAACTCGATTTAAGAACAGTCTTATGCAAATGAAGTTTTATTGATTTTCTAAGTCAAAATAAGTATTATGTAAGATCACAACCACAGGGAAAATAATGAAAATATTTTCTGTTAAGGTTCTGTCATTTTTTGTTTTATTGGTTTCCTTTGTTTACGTTTGGTCCATGTGCTTGTGCTTATCTTCCAGCTCCACCTATGTTCTGCCTCAGTCATGCCTCTATATATATATATATATATATATATATATATGTGTGTGTGTGTGTGTATATACAGGCAATGTGTGTGTGTGTGTGTGTGTGTGTGTGTGTGTTAACTAACTACATCAAAGAATGATCAAATTATACAGCAAGCAAAAGCAAACTGAGATAAATAATAAGTAATAAAAAACTATTTCTGCCTGACTCATTGTGCTAATCAGTGAATTGCTTTTTCTTTTAGCTTTCACTTTTATCACTCATTCAACTTTTAAACAATTGAAAATGATAATGTTATGGCAAAATGGAGATCAAGTCAAGCTTTATACAATTACTTACAACAAAAAGCAGCTGTGAGATTCCAATTTTGTCCACTTGGGGCCAGTGTTGGCTCCTGCTGCATTGTGTGGCTTCATTGCGAACATCTCGCCTCTTCCACCTTGTTACTCTTAGAGATATGTAAATATGATTTTTATATAAAGTTTAAACTATCCGTCTTTTTTGGTCTATCAACTTCACAATAAAACTAGCAGAAGTCAAAGACATAACTTTGTATGGAAGTTGACAACAACTCAGAAACTCCTGAGGGGTAAGTTTGTAGATGCTGGAACTGCTGAAACAGTTGAAGGTAAAAGAGGAATAGGAGCAGCAACAAGATGGATGGATACAATCAGGAAGCATGAAGACCTGAGAATGCAAACAGGAGACAGGATGTTCTGGTGAAACACCATCCATATGGTCACCAGGAGTCAGAATGAACCTGATGGCACTTAATAATTATTTATCTGCAAGGAAATTAGAGTCAGCCATTAGAATATCCGGGTCATTCTTATTGAAACTGAGCTTGATTAAATCTGTATATGTGCAGTCCTTTCTTCCAGATGGTCTCAGAGCTTGGTACCAGATGGTCTACCGAGAAATGGCAAGGTCTTTTCTTTCACACAGGGGTGTTATCCTACAATCAATATTAGAATGTCAGCAGTGCAGCAGGTGGCTAAAGCCAATGTAAATTTAGTGGCACTGCTGAGTGTACCTCACAAAACAGACCAAAAAAGGGAGTTTTACCACCATTGTGTTTCACAACTGTGGAAATATTTTATTTCAGCAGCTGCACATTGACTTGTAATGGTTTAAGTCCACAGGTTTGTGTCATTGAAGTTGATCCTGTGAAAATATTAAGAATGACTCAGATTTGCAATGTAGTCACCGATGACTCCAGTGTGATCAAATCACTAGAGTGAATCAAGATGTAAAACACAATCGGCATTAATGCCAACTTGAAAATCAAAAGTTATATTCAGTCAGTCAGTATTTTAATTGTGAATACAATGAGAGTGACCCTCTTTTTCAGTGTATTAAAATAAAAATAAAATAATAAATAATAATTTATTTTAAAATAAAAATATTATAAACAAGTAGATTGTAATAAAACACAAATTAATAAATAAATAACTAATATGATTGGGATGAAACAAAACGACAAAAACATCAGGTCCTGGTCATTAGACTGAGTCTGACTAATATGTTGATTATTTATTTGTATAAGCTGACATATGGCCAGAGAATGAATCACACTGTCTTGAAACTCTAGCTTTAGTTTCATGTGGATAGACCTAGTAAAAACACAGATATGATCATTTAACCTTGATATAAAAATCGTCTTTACACAAATGTAAATATAGTGAGGCAGGAGGGGCGAGATACCAGACACGGAAGCCACACAATGCAGCAGTAGCCAACACTGCCCCCAGAGGACAGAGCCACTCATTTAATAAAATTTTATTTGAATTTACTCAAATGTTTGTTTTTTTTTAAACTAAATGAACTAAATTTACTACCCTGGTGGCCTGTACAGTTGTAAACTTGCCTCTCTCTCTGTCTCTCTCTCTCAGGTTGGAGAGGCGAGGGCTCTGTATAACATTGGAAATGTTTTCCACGCTAAAGGAAAGCAGCAGCTGTGGGGCTGCTCACAGGAGCCTGGAGACCTGCCTG
This sequence comes from Crenuchus spilurus, assembly GCA_036984385.1. Taxonomy (NCBI): domain Eukaryota; kingdom Metazoa; phylum Chordata; class Actinopteri; order Characiformes; family Crenuchidae; genus Crenuchus; species Crenuchus spilurus. Next base: position 127,811 of record BRDA01008686.1, on the reverse strand, counting down.
CTGATGTTAGAGACACGCTTCAGAGAGCTACAGCTTTCTATGAGTGAGTGACAAAATCACTATGTGAGGTCTTTCTTACCTACTGCAGTAAGGCTGTACAACAAGTGTTTTTGCTGCAGAGACAGTACTGTAATTGATTTCAGTAATTCAATTCAAAAAGTGAAACTCATATAGAGTCATTACACACTGTGTCTATTTCAAGTGTTTATTTCTTTTAATGTTGATGATTATAACCGACAGCCAATAAAAACCCAAAAGTCATTATCTAAAAAATTAGAATATTATATAAAACCAATTAAAAATATATATAAATGTTGTTCCACCGAAAACGTATGTACAGTGTTTTCACTCAATACTTGGTTGGGGCTCCTTTTACATGAATTACTGCATCAGTGTGGCATGGAATGGAGGCGATCAGCCTGTGGCACTGCTGAGGTGTTATGGAAGCCCAGGTTGCTTTGATAGCAGTTTGCAGCTCGTCTGCATTGTTGGGTCTGGTGTCTCTCATTTTACTCATGACAAAAGCACTGTGGTGACAATGATGGTGTGTTAGTGTGTGTTGTGCTTATCAGACACAGCAGAACTGCTGGAGATTTTAAACACTGTGTCCACTCACTGTCCACTCTATTAGACACACTTACCTTGTTGGTCCACCTTGTAGATGTAAAGTCACAGACAGTAGCTCATATGTTGCAGCACATTTTGTGTTTTTCTTCCAGTACTTCATTGGTGCTCACAAGACACTGTTGGCTGGTTGGTGCAGTAAGTTCACTCCAGCAGACACTGAGGTGTCAGGTGCTCTGCTTTGTCTGATCCACTCAACACACTAACACACCACCAAATCGGACAAATTTGATTTATTCCAAATGATCAAAGGGCCCACAAGAATCACCACATCTAGTAGCACCTAGATTGATTTAGCATTTACCAACCGACCTGAGAGAGTTATTAGATCTTATAATATGTTTGCTGGTCTTTCTGACCACAATTTAATCCTTGTGGCCAGGAAGCTCTCAAAAAAGAGATTTAATAATTCTGTCAGAGAGCGTGAGTATGTTGGAATTCTAAAAAAACAACAGGAAGTATTTAAAAATGCTGTCCAGCAGATTGACTGGGATCACATATTGCTGGGAACAAATTATAATATGGACTGTGAATCTTTTGTGGCTACAATTGATAGAACAATAAATGACTTCAGCTGTAAAGTTAAACGCAAGTACAAGAAAAACATACTTCCCTGGATGAACTCTGACATACTCAAACTAATGAAAGAGAGGGATCTTGCGTTTAAAAATGCAATTAAAACTAAGTCAGTTAGTGCAAAAAATCTGTTCACAACACTGAGGAATAAAACTGTTAAAGCCATACGCAAGGCTAAAGCAGATTTCTTCTTGACTATAATAGAAAATGCAAAAGGGGATTCCAAAACAACATGGATCCAACTGAAAAAACTGTTAGGACAGGACATAAAAAGGAAACAACTAGAAATTAAGATAAATGGATAAATTATAAATAACATAAACAAAGTTGCTGATGCCTTCAATAATTTTTTTATAGAATCCATATCCACTATTGCCCAAAGCTTCCCACCTAACAATCTGAATGTTTGTCTTATAAATAAGTCAGAGCCAATTTTCAACTTAGGGACGATAACAGAATCCGAAGTCTTATAGACAGTAAGAACACTAATAGCTTCCAGAACTAGAGACATATTTGGCATGGATATGTGCATGCTGAAAGAACTCAGTTCCACATTATTAACACCAGTGACCAAAATTTTCAATCTCTACATTATTGAGGCAGTATTTCCAAGTGTGTGGAAATCAGCTGCTGTTGTTCCAGTATTCAAAAACGGTGATCCATTGTCAGTGAACAATTACAGACCAATCAGTATCTTACCTACAGAGAAACTTATTGCCCAACAAATAATAACACATTTCAATACCACTACATTTTCCCTTCTTTCAATGCAATTTGGTTTCAGAACTCAACACTCCACAGAAACTGCTAATTGTTTTCTCATATAAAATATCAAATATTTACTGGATAATGGTGGCATGGTTGGTGCTGTGTTTCTCGATCTAAAAAAGCTTTTGATACTGTAAACCATAAAATATTGCTTACCAAATTGTTCACAGTCAGTCAGGATTAGTGATTATCACTCACCGCCCCTCGCTCTGTCCACAGGAGTACCTCAAGGTTCTATTTTGGGGCCTCTGTTATTTTCACTTTATATAAATGACTTACCTTCAGTTTGCCCAGATGTCTACATTCAGATGTATGCAGATGATGTCATTTACACGCATGGTAAAAACATAACACAAGTAGCTGAAAAACTTACACAGTCTATGGCCCATGTCTCTGAATGGCTAAATCAATCTTGCTTAAAACTTAATGTAAATAAAACAGTTTCAATGTTCTTTTCTAAATCAAACATTGCAAATAATAAAGCAGATATTTATGTGACAGGTGGAAAAATAAAAGTTGTGTCAGAATTCAAATATCTAGGTATTTTAATAGACTCCAAATTAACTTTTAAATCATAGATAAAAACTGTTTGCAAGCAAGTCAAATTCAATATCGCAAATTTCCGTTACATAAGATCACACCTATCACTTCAGGCAGCTAAAATGTTCATGTACAGTATGGTTCTGTCTCAGATCACCTACTGTTTTACAGCCTGGTCACAGGCAAACAAAACAACACAAAAGACCTTTAGAGTCACTTTACAAACAATCAAAATTTTGGATAAAAAACCATCAAGATATCATTATTGTGCCATTCTACAAAAGCATAAGCTTTTCCGTTGGGAAAGTGTCATCAAGTATTCAATTCTCTGTCTGGTATTCAAAATCATCTATGGTCTGTCATTTCCTCCACTCAGTCAGTTTGTTAACATCAGAAACGCCACCCAGAGAGGAACATGAGGGACGGCCTGAGGAGACTGTGTCCCTCAAAACATCAGAGAACTGACCACATACACTCTGTTCAAAAAGCATCTAAAAAACTGGTTCATAACACATCAGACATGTCAGCATTAATAGGATTATGGACAGTGTCCCCCTCAACCCAACCCTGCTGCCACTTGTGTTTTTGTTATGTTATGTTAGGATGTACTATGTTTGTCTGTATTATAGTTAACTTAGACACTGTGTTATATCAGATTTATTGCTCATTTATATTATATTTTTCTTTGTGATCATCTTATTGTTGTTGTTTTTTAGGTTTTTTAGGTAGACAATTTTAAGATCTGTCCAGGGACAACGGATGAAAAATAGCCTTCTGGCTAATTCCGGTTGCATTTACAGTAATGTTAATAAATACTAAAAAACAAATAAAAAAATAAATAAATAAAATCAGTGTCACTGAGAATGGTCCACCTGCTCTGTGGGGGTACTGGCCATTGAAGAACAGGGTGAATAATGTATACAGAGAAACAGATGGACTACAGTTTGTAATTGTACAATTTACATATATCAAACTTAAAGTCACAGTAAATAAAACATCCTGTTTAATTTTGAAGCACAGACTTTGTGGGCATGTGTAAATGAATTATGATTGTTATGAAACACAGCAAATGCGATATCAGATATTGCTAAAAACACATTGTGGTATTATTATCTGTAACTCCTTTATGTCAGTCAGTGTGCAGATTAACTGTGTTGTGTGCTGGTTTATTCACTGCTGTGGTTTGAGATATAAATGCACTGTTTATGTGCTGTAGACTCATTAGGTTGACTCTGTTGAGGCCCATTTATCAGTTCAGCAATAGAGCCCCTCTCAGGTAACTGTACGTGTTATTTACATTCACACACCTGAGCTCACATACGTACAGCCGAGGTGTCAGGTAGAAGAAAAATGGCCTATAAACAGTAATTAGTAAAGCGTGTTTTTCCACTGAGGCAGTGTTTGATGTGAAAGCACTGACTGCAACTCAATAGGGGCTCTGAGAAAACACAGACTTGTATTATCATTTAATGTTACTTTATTTTAAAATGTATAATAATAACAGGTAGTTTTACATACTAAAGATAAAGATAGAACTAAAACCTCACCCAACACAGCCAAAACCTCACGCAACACAGCCAAAAACTCATCAACACAACCAAAACCTCACCAACACAACAAAAACCTTACCAACGCAACCAAAACCTCACCCAACACATCCAAAACCTCACCCAACACATCCAAAACCTCATCAACACAACCAAAACCTCACCAACACAACAAAAACTTCAGCCAACACAACAAAAACTTCAGCCAACACAACCAAAATCCCACCAACACTACCATAGGCTCACCAACACAGCCAAAACCTCACCAACATAACCGAAACCTCACCAACACAACCAAAACCTCATCAACACAACCAAAACCTCACCAACGCAACAAAAACTTCACCCAACATAACCAAAACCTCACCAACACAACTGAAACCTCACCAACATAACCAAAGCTCAACCCAACATGACCAAAACCTCACCAACACAACCAAAACCTCACCAACGCAACAAAAACTTCACCCAACATAACCAAAACCTCACCAACACAGCCAAAACCTCACCAACATAACCAAAACCTCACCAACACAACCAAAACCTCATCAACACAACCAAAACCTCACCAACGCAACAAAAACTTCACCCAACATAACCAAAACCTCACCAAAACAACCGAAACCTCACCAACATAACCAAAGCTCAACCCAACATGACCAAAACCTCACCAACACAACCAAAACCTCACCAACGCGAACAAAACCTCACCAACACAGCCAAAACCTCACCAATGCAGCCAAAACCTCACCAACACAGCCAAAACCTAACCAACGCAACCAAAACCTCACCAACGCAACCAAAACCTCACCGAACATGACCAAAACCTCACCAACCTAACCAAAGCTCAACCCAACATGACCAAAACCTCACCCAACATGACCAAAACCTCACCCAACACGACCAAAAGCTCACCCAACACGACCAAAACCTCACCAACATGGCCAAAACCTCACCAACACAGCCAGAACCTAAACAACACGACCAAAACCTAAACAACACGACCAAAACCTCACCAACACGACCAAAACCCCACCAACACGACCAAAACCCCACCAACACAACCAAAACCTCACCAACACAGCCAAAACCTTACCAACACAACCAATACCCCACCAACATGACCAAAACCTCACAGACATGACCAAAACCTCACCAACACAGCCAAAACCCTACCAACACAGCCAAAACAAGACCAAAACAACCAAAACCTCACCGACATGACCAAAACCTCACTGACATGACCAAAACCTCACCAACACAGCCAAAACCTCAACATAACCATAATCCCACCAACACAGCCAAAACCTCAACAACACAACCAAAACCTCACCCAACACAACCATAACCTCACCAACATAACCAAAGCTCAACCCAACATGACCAAAACCTCACCCAACACAACCAAAATCTCATCAACACAACCAAAACCTCAACAACATGACGAAAACCTCACCAACACAACCAAAACCTCACCAACACAACCAAAACCCCACCAACACAGCCAAAACCTCACCAAAACAACCAAAACCTCACCAACATGACCAAAACCTCACCAACACAGGCAAGTCCTCACCAAAACAACCAAAACCTCACCAACATGACCAAAACCTCACCAACACAGCGAAAGCCTCACCAAAACAACCAAAACCTCACCAACACAGCCAAGACCTCACCAAAACAACCAAAACCTCACCAACATGACCAAAACCTCACCAACACAACCAAAGCTCCACCAAAACCCCCAAAACCACTGAAGTGTGTTCAGTGTAAAATGTCTGTTTATCCATGTCTGTGTGTAGCGTGATGTTTAGGTGACTCCTCGGCTGTTTTTCAGGATGAACCTGTCCCTGGTGAAGGAACTGGGAGACCGAGCAGCACAAGGACGGGCTTTTGGTAACCTGGGCAACACCCACTACCTGCTGGGCAATTTCGTTGAGGCCATCAAGTTTCACCGAGAGGTACGACCTTGGCTCGTTTCACAGCTCAGTCCCTATGGAGAACATTAGATGCTATTGTCATGGTAACACTGACCTGTGACCATTCACTTGTCCTGATCATCAGCCATTACATAAAACACCTCCAAACATCACTTTCACCGAGATGAGCCAGAAGAGAAAAAACTAATATCTCAGCTGCTTTTTGAGGTCAGTAAAGTGACCTGGAGCCAATAATAAAAAAGTATATTCCAGTGATATATCAGCATGTAATGAAAGTTCATTTGTGTTCATAAATTAATTCTAAATAAAAATATTAATTAGACATAATGTCACATATTTAAAAAATATATTTTTAATGTTGATCAGTTTGGCTTATACAGAAATCCAGGATAGCAAATTATTAGAATATTTGAATAAATTAATATTTAGCTTCAACATAAAATATGACAGTTTACCTTTTTGTATTAAATTATGAACTTTTCTCATCCTATTTAAATTTTTGAAGATTCACTAGTAATATTGTAATACTAAACTGATAAATAATTGCTATATAAAGTGTAATGCAAAAGTGGACCACATGTCAAATGATTTGTGTTGACTTTCTAAATGAAAATAAGTAAAAATTAATGTTATTTTTCTAGTACTTCACACATTAGAAAAAATAAAACAGTATGTCATTGTCAGCAAGGATTAGAGGCAGATGCAGGATGTGATGCCTGTCTTTATTCAAATAAATTCTTGGTGGTGATAATACTCTTAACAATACAATGACCGACAAGGACTGTGACACGATTGAACAATTAAACCAAACATAATCACACATGGGATGGGGAATAACAAGGCACAGGTGAAGACAATGACTGAACATAATGGGGCAAGATGAGGGCAGAGACATGATGCAGACTGACCACATGGAAAACAATCACATGGAGAACATAAACACAGATGTAAACATGGGTTTATGACAGGGAGGTGTACAGTCCTGTGCCATAACTAAATGTTAATATCTTAACACTTCACTGTATTTGTTATTTCTTCAGGACTTTCATGTACAAATCTTAAAGTTTCTATACATCACCTACATGCAATAAATTCCAAATGTTGATGTATTTCTCTTCAAAAGATCAGAAAATGTGTTTGTAGTACACAGGGCCACTGGCGCTCCGCATATGCAGACTACGTACTGTGTGTGGGGCCTCATTTGTGGATGGTTGCACCACCTAAAACTTCGCTGTGCAAAAATGAGCAAAAATCCTTTCTTCCCACACGCATCTGCCTGCTGAACAATGGCCCCCGTCCACGATGGACTTTGATCATTGATTTCAGGCTGCACAGCACTAAAGTGACATTATGTAGGTTCACATTTGTGCCACAAGAGGCGCCCTTCAGCAGGACAGAAACTCAGTCTCAGTTATAATAAAAATCTAACACTTATTGTAACCGAAGATATGACACATGGTTTATTTGAAGCAGAATTTTTCATTAGCAGCGTAGGATGGGATATCAGTGTGTCAACTACTGAATCAATGTATGTAAGTGGTTTTATGAAATATGTACAGGTTGCAAAACTGATTTGAATGCAGTCAGTCCACTGTTCCAACTGTCCCAGTGTACAGGGACGGTTGTAATGTCTAAAATATATAGAATTATGTGGACTCGGTAGTCCACGTAGATGGAATCATACTGAGTCACAGTTGTGGCAAGTGTAAAAAGCCAGCACTGGAGGCAGACAATACTTTTGGTGATAACTTTCTCTGGGAGTTTCAGATGTGGCTCCTTTTTTGTTAGCAAGAAGACAGTTTAACTGAGCATGTGCACAGTGAGTGTAATCACTTTAGCTTGTTTCTGATTGGAGGAATTCAAGGTGTTACAACCATCCCATGTTACAACTGTCCCTGGTCTTCGCTATGTAGTTAAACTTTTGCTCAGTTTTAGCCTAAATGTAAAACAAATAATGGGTCAGCAGCCAGCAATATGGAAAAAATCAGCTGTTTGTTGTTAATATCAAGTACTGAGAAAAGTCTGGTTTTCCTCTTTTAGAGACTTTCCATCGCCAAGGAATTTGGTGACAAAGCAGCAGAGCGGAGAGCGTACAGTAATCTTGGCAATGCTCTGATTTTCCTTGGCCAGTTCAACTCCGCAACAGAGTACTACAGGTAATGCAAGACTGCACTGACACCTAGAGGATGACAGGGGTATAGCACACCACGAACGTATGACCTCTCTCTGAGGATTTTACTGAATTATGTACAGTGCTTTCACTACTGTGGCCCTAAAATCATGTTTTACATGGACAGTATTGGAAGAAGAGATTAAATGGAGATTAAAGTATTTTCAGCTTAATCTCTACCTGCAGCATATGGCTGTTTACTGTGGTTAATACCTTCCATGTAGAAAATCTGAACTCAAAACAAAGAGAAAGTGCTTCACTACCAGCCCACTGGCTTCCTCTGTACATGGGTTTCAAATCAGTGGGTTTTCTGGCCTTTTCTATATCCATGGAAATGTTCTGATTAAAGCCCATTGTAACCAGTCACATGCTTTAGATCTGACAGATCTTAAAAAATAAAAGGTTTTATTATACAGCATGAAACAGCAGCAGCATTTGCATAAAGCTTTTGTATTGTTTGCTTGGTAGCTGTGTAATAATTTGTAGCAGAAACTGAATAATTAATAATAGAAACTGAATAGTTCATAGTAGTTTCTGAAAAATTCATAATAATACTAAATAATCCATAGTGGTTATTCTATATAATTCATAGTGGATACTTAATAGTTTATACTAGATACTGAAGAATTCATAATAGTTACTGAATAATTCATAATGGATGCTGAATAATACACAGCGGTTACTGAAAATTTCATATTTTTTAGTAAACAATAACTCATAGGGGTTACTGGATAATTCATAGTGGATGCTGAATATTTCATAGTAGTTGATTAATAATTTGTAGTATGTACTAAGTGATTCATAGTGAATACTGAATTACATGCAGTGGATATTATATATTTATGCTTACTGAATTATGTGTAGTATTAATTGAATAAAATGTGTAGTCACTGTTATTACAGAATGTAAAGTCTCATAGTCATTGTACTGTATATTATCTGAGCTTAGTGTAGATGTAAATCGAGTGTGTGCTCGCTCATCAGGAAAACTCTGCAGCTGTCTCGGCAACTGAAGGACCAGGTGATGGAAGCTCAGGCATGTTACAGTTTGGGGAACACCTACACACTGCTGCAGCAATATGACCGAGCCATCGACTACCACCTCAAACACCTGCTCATCGCTCAGGAGCTCAGCGACAGGTCTGTACACCCTGCCATAATCCTGCACTACCTTATTATTGAGTATCAGGAGCTCAGACAAGTAATCAGATGATTATTTTATTTAATGTAATAATAGGACAAAAATTGGACTTGAAAAATTGGTCTGAAATATTATGCCTTTGAAAAGACTTCAGTAATAGAATATTTCATCATGAATCATATGTTTTAATTTAATTTAATTCATTTAGTTTTAATTGAATTTAAAGGCATTCTGTTTCATCATTACAAATCTGAGTAAACTGAGAGATTAAGTTTTATAACAAAGCCTTCTAATAAATTCTCATCCCTTTAAGAACATTTAGGAGTGTAGAGTCAGTGCACACTCCATTTAGAAATTCAATATTGTGATGTACTTCTGAGTGGATTCTAACTCATTATGGACATTATGGAGCACCACATTGTGATGTAACGAAGATTTCGAGTCATGTCTGACCCTGTTTAGGAGTTCCACATTGTGATGTAACAAAATCCCTATTTCGATTGGAAATCAGAAGAACGCCCACTACGTGTATGTGTACAAACAAAAAGACACATGAAATCTGATCTGACCGTCACATTCAAGTCACTTGTCCACAGATCGGATACGTATCAGATCTAGGACTACATATGAAAGTGACTCAAATCTGATCGTCCACACAGCCCTGAAAAGATCAGATCTGAGCCACATTAAGCCAAAAGATCAGATGTAAGTCACTTCAGCCTGGTAATGTGAATGTAGCCTTATTATTCATTCATTCATTCATTCATTATCACACCCGCTTATTCCTAATCAGGGTCGCGGTTAGTCCCCTACCCCCTCACTGGGCGCAGGGCAGGGCAGTACACTATTCAACTAAGCCCAGGACAGGGCGCCAGTCCATTGCTGGGTGAACACAAACGCACACACGTACACATACAAATACAGACATATGGACAATTTAGAGTATCCAATTCACCTGACCTCCATGTTTTTGGACTGTGGGAGGAAACCGGAGACCCCGGAGGAAACCCACGCAGACACGGGGAGAACATGGAAACTCCGCTCAGATGTGGACTCGAACCCAAGACCACAGCGCTGAGAGGCGAACGTGCTAACCACTAAGCCACCGTGCCGCCCCTAGCCTTATTATTTAATAAGAAATTTAATGCAATAATGAAAGCTGGTATTTTGGCTTTTCTATGGATTTTAGTTTCTTTTACCTTCACATACTGCACTTCCAGGTAGAGTATGGAGTGAAAGATCTTCCATCCAGACCAAGTAGATGAAGTGACTCTTTGAAAGCATCCATAGTTTTTGGTTTGTGATTAGTGAAGGTTTTTCTGAACATTAAGAGACTAAATAGTGGCCAAAAATCTTTTTTTTTCTGTATTTGAGTTCAAGCAGGTCTAAAATGATCTCTTGAATTTATTAAAAAGAATAAAAAACAGCAGGTAATTCAGCCTGTAATTTTCTCAGAGAATGAGGGGAATAGGAGCTCCTGTAAAAGAAGAAAAGGGACCCCTATGTACATTTAGGGGACTTTTAGGGGAACAGATGTTCTACAGGACCTCCTTCAGCTCAGACTAGTTGTAAGTATATCGGTGTTTTCACACTTGTTGCTCATGGCTTTTCTACTTCATTACAGGGTTGGAGAAGGTCGTGCATGCTGGAGTTTGGGAAACGCCTATGTGTCCTTAGGAAACCACCGACAGGCCCTGCACTATGCCCGCAAGCACCTGGACATCTCCAGAGAGGTCAGCATGGAGGCTAAAGGCCAATTTGTAGTACAGGTGACAAGTGTCGCTCAACAAAAAGACCTGTGGTAGCCCTGAGTGGCTCAGCGGGCTGAGGCGCTGACACAATGACCAGAGGATTGCAAGTTTGAATCCCGGTCATGCTGTTTGCCATCAACAGCCGGGGCCCACAGAGAGCAAAATTGGCAGTGCTCTCTCTGGGTGGGTAGATGGCGCTCTCACTCTCCCTATCTCTCACACATTGCAATGTCACCTGGCTACGTCTACTGATTGGTCCATTCGAAATTAGAGACCCTGCACTTTCCTCCGAGTGTGTTGGTTCCCCACGGACGGTGTAGCAATCGGTAGTTCAAAAAGAGGTGGTGGCTGTTTTGCACGCAACGGAGGAGGCGTGTGCATGTCTTCACCCTCCTAGAGTCAGGAACAATGCAAAGTGATGGGGAGAGCCACTAATGGGTTGGGTTAATTGGCGACTACCACATTGGGGAAAGGAGAAAATTGGCAAAAATACAAAAAGACCTGTGGTAGATGGATGTTTCAGGTCTGTAGGCTTTCATAGACCTGCACCAATGACAAAACATAAAGCAGACCACAGTTTTAGGTCCAGCAGGTGACCATCTGCATTCATTACTGACCATCATTTAAGTTATATTGGCTTTTTTATCCTAATCAATTTTTAGTATAACTGTAGCTGAATTAAGGTATATTATAGCTCATGAAATCAGAAATCCAGAATCTCAAATTGTTCCATCAAATGAATGTTTCATTTGAGTAAATTACTATTCAAAACAGTATCAACCCTTTGCAGTCACCTGACCCACCTGTGGGAACAAAACCGAAATTATGCATAAACACTTATATAACTGCGAGATTTTATCCTAGAAACAAACCATACATGGAAACCTTAAAGCATCCACTTTTCAAATATATATAGCTTGAATTGAAATATATTTTTATATATGTATAAGAGCAGCTTAAATAAGCAGACACACATTTGTGAGAACGAGTCAAACAGCTGCGCTGTTTTTTCCACCAAATGACGCAAGCTTCTCATTTATATGATAATAACATCGTAATTCTAGACATGGTATTGATTGGATTACCAGCCTTAGAATGTGTGGAATTTTTACTGAACAAAGACCTGTCACCTAAGTGTTCATACCTATCTCATAAATATTCATTCCAAGGATAGGGGCTGAGTGAAAACACAGTGTCAACTCACATTTGTTAAGCTTTAGAAATATAGCCACATACAATATCTAAAAACTGTAAAGACCAGGGTTTAGGCAACACCTCTGTTTATTCAGTTCACAGCTCAACATTCTTGGCTAGAGTGTTTTTTCACAATATATCTGCAAAATGAGAACTTTAAAACCTGATTTAAGGGACATTAATGGAACCAGACTTCTTACATCCTTTTGGGCTATTTTTTTGACCCAGTCATCCTAAAATTTACACACAACAGGCATTTTCAAATTATGTGGCAAAAAACAGATCTGTTTTTGCAAATTAACTCTTCATGTTCTCAATATGAGGACTTATTACAGCTCATCATTTTGCTTCATGAACATGTATAACAGTATAGCCTGTTGGCATCTCATTTGAACTTGCAGAGCAAGCGGTCCTGGGTTATGTGAAAGTGCACTAAGCTTGTTATATCAGTAAATAGTGACAGTCCTTTCTTTTTTTTTCTCTCTGTTTCTCTCAGATTGGGGACAGGAATGGAGAGCTGACTGCAAGGATGAATGTGGAGCAGCTAATGGAGGCTTTGGGGGTGAAAGAGGGGGATCTGTCTCCATGTGGCTCTGAGTTTGAAATGCAGGGTAAGAGGGAACTGTACTCTTGTTTCTTTGAAAATATTTTTGTGGAATTTTGCACTAAACAAACAGAATATAAAAATACTAAATTCAACTGTGTATTTGATGTAAATAAACAAATAAATCTTATTTTAGTGTAGAACATGTTAATTATGGACTAATATTTCCTATTCTAGTGATTAATAGTGTTTTTTGAGGTTGTTTATGGACTAATATCTCTTATTGTAGTGATTAATAGTGTTTATTGAGGTTGTTTATGAACTAATATCTCCTATTCTAGTGATTAATTGTGTTTATTGAGGTCGTTTATGGACTAATATCTCCTATTCTAGTGATTAATAGTGTTTATTGAGGTTGTTTATTGACTAATATCTCATATTCTAGTGATTAATAGTGTTATTGAGGTTGTTTATGAACTAATATCTCATATTCTAGTGATTAATA
>BRDA01008686.1:87233-107612 GCA_036984385.1 Crenuchus spilurus | reverse complement strand
TTTTTTTTTTTTTTTTTTTTTTTCCAGACTTTCATTGTAATTCATTCTTTCTAATGTGTGTTGGAGCATTGTTGTGAAGATTTGATTGCATTCAGCTGATAAAAGCGTTAGCGAGGTCAGGTTGTTGGAGTAACACCACCCCCAGTTCCAAAATTCATCCCAAAAGTATTGGATGGAGCAGAGAACACATTTCAACTGCTCCACAGCTCAATGCTGGGGGTCTTTATACCCCTGTAGCCCTCTAGCTGGTTCCAGTAGGTTCAGGTTTAGTTCTATTCTATTGGCAGTACTTCTCTACAGGGACTAGACAAGCTGTGTGTGTGTGTGTTTGTACATCTGTGTCAACTTAAAGTGGCTGAATGCATTTGTTAGAAGCATTAGAAGGGGTGTTCATAAACTTTTGGAAATATAGTGTACACAGATATATGCGCTGGCAATCACACACACACACACACACACACACACACACACACACACACACACACACACACACACAGATGCTCGCACACACCCTTCTGCTCTATTGCACAGGCACACACAGGTCCTTGGGGTAGGTGAACCTCACAGTGTGTGTTTGTGTACAGACCGAATGACCATAAGATTGGGGTCGAGGTTTCTATAGCAACTGTGATGTCATGCAGACAAGGACCGCCCATTCTCTCTCTCTCTCTATCTCTCTCGCTTGCCCATCACATAATTGAATAATTAAACCCAGTGCATTGACAGATAGAGCAAAGCAGTGAGAGAAGTAAGAGAGAGGCTGTATATAGCAAAGGAGGAGTAAGGTTGTTTTGAATCAGAAGAAAAATGCCAGCTGTCAGACAGATTATTCAGATGCTTTGGTAAGTAATCGTCATTTAAAGACAAAAAAGTTTGTAGCTGAAGTGATTTAGGATTGTTTTTGAGCTACTTTTAAGTGAGATATTTTCATTTTTACTGAATTATTGCTGTTTGGATGCCGGCAGTGCTGTTCTGAGCAGATTTCGTGTTTTCTAATACAGGCGGATAGTGATTAGTGATGGAATCCCCAACCCTTCCCCCTTTCTCTGTCTCTCTCTCACTCTCTCTCTCTCTGTCTCTCTCTGTCACAATGTGACCTTGATCAGAGACCCCCCCCCTCTATAATGAGTTGTTTTCCCACAGTGGCACAAAGATGGCCTGCAGGAGAGAAAGAGAGAGAGAGAGAGAGAGAGAGAGAGAGAGAGAGAGAGAGAGAGAGAGAGAGAGAGAGAGAGAATAGGAGAGGGAGGACAGAGGAGTGAAGGACAGAAACAGAAGAGGTTTTGGTCAGTAGCTTCGGTGGCTGTTTGTGATCACCTGAATACAAGCGGACTAAGTATTGCTTATTATTATTATTATTATTATTATTATTATTATTATTATTATTATTATTCGTTATGAATCAGGCGAACATAAGTCCACTAGTGTTTGTCGGTGGCTTCGATGACTGGTTTTGGAGAAGACAAAGACAGGAAGTGAGGAGACAGGAGTTATTATTATTATTATTATTATTATTATTATTCGTTATGAATCAGGCGAACATAAGTCCACTAGTGTTTGTCGGTGGCTTCGATCGGTGGCTGTTTGTGATCACCTGAATACAAGCGGACTAAGTATTGCTTATTATTATTATTATTATTATTATTATTATTATTATTATTATTATTATTATATTGTTATTTTAACCTTCTGAAGCCTAGCTATATAATTTAGACTTAACATTGAGTAACTTCTATTATTACATTTTTAATTGCATAGTTAAGTAAAACATAATTAATTTAAATTCTAACTATTGTACTAAAGTTTATATATGAAAACTCTCAACTCTTTACATTATATGTCATGTTGAATTGACCAGTACACATGCTGCTGAGTAAAATCTTTTAACACTTGCTTTCATTAACATTTAGGCTTTTTTGGTTATATCTAGGACCGTTTAGAGTTTAAAGATGATGTCCTTTTAGTTTTTGCTGCTTAATGAATGGACTTGCATGATGAACTACTGATAAAGTTCAAATGATAGCACTGAAATGACAACATCCTACAGAAATGTTATACACGGACATGTTTATTAGGTTCAGAAACTGATTCTGAGAAACTTAAATGTTAAGATGAATGTGGCACAAAATAGTGTGCTATAGTAATTTAAGTACTTGCAGTGACATTACAGTTACTGACTTTACAAGAATCTCAGTGCCTAGTTTACTCATCTGTATCTAAAAGAAACAGCAATTATGTGCACTGCATTTAATGCATTAATGTCTTATGCTAGTGGATCGCAGATCATTTGAAAAAGGTGAAAAAGTTCACTTGTGTTCAACATTTAATTCAATTTAAACCCATATTTTATATTCATTGCACATAAAGTGACAAAAATATATGACCATTTACCTTTTGAATTAAATTATGAACCCAAATGAACTGTTTCACCTTGTTATTATTGCATAATACTTTTGGAGATAGTATATGACATGCTTAAAGTGCAATGTGCAAAATTATTATTGTTTCTTCTACAGACAGATGAGTAACGTTGGCAATGAGATTCTTATGAAGTGAGGGACTGTAATGTGAAAGTATGTTTTGTGTCTGTTTTTGTATGTAATATGCTGCTTGACAGATTACAGCAGTGGTGCTTAATCCTGGACCTGGAGATCTACTAATCTGGATAGTTCAGATCTCCAGGATCAGAACCATGCACCACTGCATTACTGTGGAATTTAGAACATGAGCAGTGCTATAATAAAACTTTCAACTTCTGTAAAATCAGAAACTTTCAAAAATCCCCACGAAACCGGACAGACAAGGTGTTATTCTTTCATTTAGTTCTGTAAGATGACCATTTTAATCACATAATAATAATAATAATAATAATAATAATAATAATAATAATAATAATAATAATAATAATAATAATCTGTCTTCTGGATGTTTGTACAACATCTGCCATTCATTGTGATCAGTATAAACTGTAAACTGAATGTGATTTGCTACTTATTTCTAAAGTACTGCAAATGGTCTCCAACCTTTGGGCCATGGACCGATACCGAGCCATAGAACACTGGCTAGAGGGTCACAAAGAAGCAATTCATAACAAGCTCAAGAATTACTATGCATCTAATATTGTAAATGCAATATTGACACTAATGTTGTTTGTCATCTTTTCAACAGCAGAAGGGAGAGTATGCACACAATTAATTAGAAACGAACTCATTTTGATGACAGAAGAAACCATGTCTGACTCCAAATATGATTCTCATGATGATGATTCAGACTGTGCTGTGCTTGTTGTATTCAGAGGAGTAAACAGACTTCACTGAGAGTGTATGATAAACAAGCTTCAATTAATATAACATAAATACAGTTACACACACACACACACACACACACACACACACACACATATACATAGAAAGAGAGTATATTTGGTATATAGAGTATATTTAGTACACTGACAATATTTAGCATATTTGCTATATTGCGTGTATTTAAATATTAAATACACGTGGAAATATTGCGCAGGGAAATATTAAGTGTAACTTATTTAGTGAACTAATATACTAGTGCATCTCAAAAAATATATTGCAAAAATAATCAGTTGTGTTCATAATTTATCTCAAAACGGTAAAGTGTCATGTATTTTCTTTACATGTTAAGTGATATTTCACGTAGCTCACATAATGTTCATTACACAGTGACATTTAAGACACATTTTTTGTTGTTGTTTTAATGTTGATCGGTCTGGCTTATACATGAAAATCACAAATCTAGAATCGCATACTATTACAATATTTCATGTGCAATAAATTTCTATTCAAATAGTATCAACATTCCAACAACAAAGACTTTAAATATGTTATTTTCATGCCATGGATATAAAATATATTACAGAATTACATGATGAACTTTGTGATATTCAGATTTTTGGAGACGCACTTGTATGTATATTAAGTATATGCAGTATATTTGGTATATTGAGTATGTTTAGTATACCAAGAATATTTTGGGTATTGTTGAATATGTTTAATATATTGAGTATATTTAGTATATTTTTTATTTAGTATACTGTAATATATTTAGTATATTTAGTATACTGAGTATATTTAGTATATTTTGTGTTTAGTACATTGTAATATATTTAATAATAATAATAATAATAATAATAATAATTAATAATAATAATGATACATTTTATTTATAGGCACCTTTCTTGACACTCCAGGTCACCTTACATAAAAATAGAGGATTTACAGAATACAAAATAAAGTGAAGTTTAAGAAATTATAAAAAGTTTAAAAATAAAAATAAAAATTATAAAAACTATATAAAACAATAAAAATTAAACAATGGAAAAATATATTTTGTATATTTAGTATATATTTGTAATAAGTATATTGAGTGTATCAACATTGCAATGGTGGTATTGATTATGATTCAAACCAAAAGAATCATATCTAATTGATTCGGTTCATATTGAAATTTGAGATTTGAATCATTTACTGAAGAATCATTATTCAATCATGATATAAACCCCTGTTTACAATGCTGTGTTTGTCAATTCACTTTACACAGACAAAGCCAGGCTGTATCAGAGCTGTGTTGGGGGCAGATTGTCCGCAGGCTAATTCCACAGTAACAGCTTCTATTGATTTTTTGGTCACTTTGATGAGGCTTTGATGTCCTCTATTTCCTATTAGCCCTCCCTGTGGCTCCCTGATTGAAAAGATTGTGCCGCTCACACGGCTGAAGTGTGAGCTCTGTTGTTCAGAGATTCATCACACTATCACCCTACAAAGAGGAACTCAGAGTCCAGGCTGTGTTATTAAAAAAAATATTTAAGTTCTTTGTAGACGCGTTAGCATATTTTCACTTAGGATGTCAACAGAACGTGCTAGGCAGGGCTGTGCTAACACTTGCATTTTTCTTTATGGATAGACATATATGCACTGAAAATTAATAGATTAAAGCGAAAGTTTACTTTTACCCCAAATGTTGTGAATCTGCCTTTCTAATAATCTGAACTTTAATACAGTGTAGCTAACAAATAACAAAAGCCTATGCCCCACTGATTAGCATTGTGCTAACTACAGTAAATCATGTTGAGTTTTTAATAGACTGTGGTTTGTTAAGCCTGGCTCACACTACAGTATTTAAAAAATGTACATTTTCAACAATGTTGGAAAATGTGAGCCACCCCACACATTACATTTTTCACTGTTAATCTGCCCTGAATGCAACACCACACACTTTCAGAGTAACACAGCTGAACAACGGTTCTGAGCCTCAAATAAACACACTCCCTCATGGGAGTTTCTCACTGCTACTTCACGAGAGCAGGCGGGGGTTTCTCGCGAACTGCTACATCACAAGAGCAGGCAGGAGTTTCTCATGAACTAGATGTAAACAAACATGGTGAATAACAGCTAAACTATTTCAGTACTAGTTGTGAGTGGTTTCTGCTCAGAAAAAAGGCATAAAAAAGAAAAGGATGTGGATGAAACCATAACAGCACATTATAAAGACAATCAGGCCGTTGCCACAGTTCCACAAGTCCACCTCGCTCACAATATAACCGTCAAGCTTTTAATTTCTCCTCTACACACTGACATGTTCAGTGAAGTTTGGCTCTCATTGGATAACAGTCTTTCAGGCATGATGTCAACAAGTTTTACACCAGAGAATCAGTGTCCAGTGTAAATATTGAATATGTTTTATATTTATGATTCACAATCACAGTGCAGTCCTGACTGCACTGGGTTAAAATCAGAGGGGTAAAGATTGGATTATTGACATGTATTGATATGTGTACTCTGATATTATTTGCTAGCTACATTCAGTGCAAAAACTGAAAAAGCAAACATCAGATATGTGCAGTGTTTAAAATTGATACATTTTGATATTTCTTCCCATCTGCAATAAAGCTCAACAAGTTTCAGAGATAGTACTGTTGTTTCAACAGTGCTGAATCATATATCGCAATATACAGATTTTTGTATACTTCTAATGATACACACTGTGCAATATATCATAATCTGCTGTTTACACACTTTACATTTACTGCATTTAATAGACACTCTTACTCAAAATGACTTACAGTTATAGTCAAATATATATACAATTATATGTTACATTTGTATGTTTGTATGTAAATGTTGGGTTAGGAGTCTAGCCCAAGGACTCTTATTAGAACAGTGTTATGTGCTTGCCCAGGGTGAATTAATTCATTATGAGCTCAACTACCTCATGTCATTTAGTGCAATGTTGAATGCCGCTGTACTGGAAATGTCAAATTTCAAATGTCATTATTTCAGTCAAAGTTATGAAAGTGTATTTACAATTATATCACTGTACTGTAACTCTATCTGTCTCTCTGTCTGTCTTTCTATCTATCTGTCTGTCTGGGGAAATTTCTGTAAATTAGATTTTGGTCTGATCTGTCCCTCCAACTGGAACTGAAGCTAAATAAGGAGCAAAATACACATTAGGCTTAATGAGGAGATGCCTAGATGGACACTGAGGCCTCTGTAGAGTTTTGAATTGGTTATTTTTGCACCTGCAATTACTACTTCTAGGACAGGATCACAGAGAGGGTCACACTGCAAATGGAAGCACATAATGAGCTTTAGTTATGGATTTAACACTTAAGTGTGTAGCTGTACCTCCTACCATTAACACATAGCTCAGGCCATTAGCTGCCCAGCACAAGCTGATCTAAAACAGTTCTCTGACAATTAATCATTTTAAAATTAAATGATTCATTAAATAAAAATATAATCCTAAACAGAACAGTGTAATGCCCTGCCTGTCCCTGCGCCCAGAGAGAGGGTAGGGGACTAACTGCAACCCTGATAATGGATGGATGGATAAAAATAAAAAATATATTAAAATAATATATAAATATATCCTAAAAATATTAACATTCACTGAAGTACGTGCTTTATTTTTGACCAAAAATAAACTTCATTTTATACAAAAAAATGGATCAAAGTATTTTACTGTTTTGAGTATATTTTAATAAATGTGAATTAGAATATCATGAGAAAGTTCATTTGTGAACACAATTTAATTAAAAAATGTAAACTATTTATACTACTTTGATTTCTTTACCTTTTTGAATTCAGTTATGAACAAAAATGAACTTTTTCCATTCTGAGTATATAATATAATGCATTATTATATTTTTTCAGGTTATGTTCTGTTTCTGAGGGTTTTACTATTTTCCATGTTGTGTGCAGAAGCTGGGTCGGGACCCCTCAGATGAAGACTGCTTCTTTGATCTGCTCAGTAAGTTCCAGAGCAGCCGCATGGATGACCAGCGCTGCCACCTTGATGAAGGAGCCAATGGACAGGACTCGGGTAGCACCTCCAGAGACTCCACCCTCAATGACATGCTCGGTCAGTCAGACATATTAATATCTGTACGCCAATGGTTTGAAATGAACTCGGCCTGAGATGTCACAGTAGTCACATGACATGGTAATTCCTGACAATTTTAGGTTAACTGGTCCACTGTGGATGGTAAATTGCTCTGTACCACTCTCCAGAGTCATTGTTCCCCTGTTATGTTGTTGGCAGGCACTCACGAGAAGTCCACTCTCGGTACACCTTCACTACAGCAGCTCTAGAACATCCCACATTGTTATTGGTTTATGAGATTCTATCACCACCATGCTTCAATTAGTACCCTATTATCATGCCCTTTTTGACATCAGTCAAATCACATCCTTTGCCAGTGATGATGGTTGTACACTCTGCTACAACTGACTGGTGTGCTGGTGTTATATACATATATGAGGGGTGTAAGAAAATATCAGTATACTTGTGTACTATGTTTTTAGATACTCAAGACAGTATTGGCGGCTTATTTTGTCTTGTGTTTAAACCTCCGGCCACTAGATAGCAGTGTTATCGTCTATGTTTAGCCATTAGACTCTTCCAAAGTAGTGTAAGCATGCACCACTGACAGTTTTCCCAAAACTAGATGTTAAATAATTACAATATGTCTGCTGTCTGAACGGCAGTCGCTTGTTGTGTTGTGACTTTATTATTTGGTATCTAGTACTTTAGTATTAGGATATTTCCTGAGTAAACAGCAAAACACTTTTGTAAGTCGCTCTGGATACCTTAACTGTAATGAAAATGTAAACCACATTGACTAGTATGTGACACTTTCATGAACATCTGGATGAGGTTTCAGCTGGTTGAAAGAAGTTCTGATTATGTATTTTGACAGAAACAGCTGGGCTATTTTAGGTGACAATTTAATTATAGTGTTTATTAGCAATGTTAGCTTTGAAGCTCCAGCTCTGAACACAAGACATTTGAACTGCAGTTGGCTGACTTTGTTTCCTCTCTTCATATGTAGACGCCAGCCTCCTCACTTCTCCTCAGACAGAGGAGCTCTTTGATTTGATTGCGAGCTCTCAGAGCCGACGACTAGATGATCAGAGAGTGAGTGTGGGTAACCTGCCTGGCCTGAGGATCACCCACAACAACCTGGGCCACCTCTGCGCTGATCCTGACCCACAGGAGCCCAGTGATGACTTTTTCAACATGCTCATCAAGTGCCAGGTGAGGGCACCAATGAGCAGCTCTGTGCTCTTACACTTTGGTTTACACCAAGCCTCCTTTTACCCTCTTCTTCAGTGGTCAGGACCCTCACAGGACCACCACATAGCATGTATCATTTGCGTGGTGAATCATTCTTAGCACTGTAGTGATGGTGGTGTGTTAATGTATGTTGTGGTGATCAGATCTCTGTGAGATTTCATCCTAGAAACAAAACATTATATGAGAGAGAGAGAGAGAGAGAGAGAGAGAGAGAGAGAGAGAGAGAGAGAGCTTGAATCTAAATATATTTTTCAATATTTGTGATAGAACCTTAAATAAGCAGAGCAGACCTCTCACTTGTGTGTTCACACATATGTCATTAATAGGTTTTTGGAAAGTCTAAATTTAGAACAAACTTAATTAAAATATAGATTTATGACACTCTTACTGTTTTTACACTGTTATTGCTGAGTTTGTGCTGAATAAAAGCCTGTGTAACACTTTGGAAAAAAATAATTTTAGATGGGTGTAATTTGTAAAAAGTCAGGGCATATCAGGCTACATCAGAGTGTCTGAAAACTCCCTCAGAATCCATAGGGTTAAGGACCAGATTTAGGGTTAGGTTTAGGTTTTGTATTGAGATTAGGTTCAGGGTAACTGGATATTAAGTTTACTCTAAAAGACAATTATTTGAATGTAAGTCTTATCCAAGTTATCATCTACGAAGTATTAAAAAAAGTGATAGCCCAGAAAATGATCATTTTGTTTATAACTGAATATCTCAACACAATCTAAATCAAATGCACGGTGACTTAGCCATGATGCTATGTGATGAGATATAAGCTTCTATTACTTGTTAGCTACATTAGTCTCCTAGCTTTGGGTAAAATCATGTCTAATTTTCACACACTGAAATTCTCCATCCATTCCAGTCCTCCAGAATAGATGACCAGCGCTGCTCTCCTCCTGAAGGGGGCCCGCGAGCCCCGACTGTCCCAGACGAAGACTTCTTCAGCCTCATCCAGAGGGTCCAGGCCAAACGGATGGACGAGCAGCGTGTCCAGCTTCCTTCAGACAACCAGGGCCAGAATGACCAGCAAGATGAAGATGACCCTGCTGGAGACTCCAGCTAAATGCACGGCAAAGGAGGGACTAGAAAGTCCAAGCCAACAGATAGAGAAAGCCTAGAACTGAGAAGACCAGGGCGAGATGGAGATCAGTCATGAAATGAGAAGAACCATAAAGTATACTTCAGGAAGAGTGTGAAGTGCATTTGCCAACTTTGAGCGCACACTAGGTGTCACTGTGTTGCCTGGTGATCAAATAGGATTTGAGTGTTAGTGTTAGCATTGAGCCTCAATTGAAAATTGGGTGCACTGTTCAAAATGCACCTTATGTGACTTATTAGCCACAAAATGACCAGCAACGACTGCTCAAATGCTGATGTGATTCCTGCCCGTGCGCCATTAGCCTGACTCTGGGCTACTGTAGTGGCTAACTACTGAGATCTATTCCACATTTGTGAACCATCGCTATTGCTATCGGCTCCAAAACGGCCTCTGTTTTGGGGGTCTAACAGGACTTTTCTTATATTCCTCTCATATATACTGCCTTAATTTAGTTAGCGGACTCCGATTGTATTCCGTAGTGTTGGATACTCCTCCTGAGTGTGATTTGAAGCGGAGCTTCGTTTGATGTCGGACGACAGTGTTACTATTTGATAGGCAGTGGCATGTTCAAGTCTCAGTGTTAGGCAGCTGCTATTGTCATCCCTTTTTAAAAGAGAATATGTTTCTAACTTAGCATTTTTCTTCACTATACAGGGTGTCTCAAAAGTAAGGATAAAACATATAAAGTAAAAGATTTGGTAGATGGTGATCTAAGCAGTGGGGGAAACCTGGCCATGTGACCAATGTGGTGGCCAACTGGAATGCTGCCATGTGGGATTCAGCTTCAGTTTTACAGCTCTGAAGGCAGGCGTGTGACATATCAAACTGGTAGAGAATTTCACCAGAAAAAACACTGATGTGTTTCATGTCAATGAAACTTTATTCAATCAGATGAAACCAGAAAATTGTACATAAGGGCTACAGAATGTGTTGGATATGCTGTTTCACACAAAAAAATATCTGGGTTAAAGCTACAAGCATCATGTATTCTGTCTTTAAGGTCAACAACATTCTGTACCTTCACAGAAGTAAACAAGTGCCTTGAATTCCATCAGGTGGACTCTTGAATGGACTTGGATTGGATACAACCAATCCAATTTCGGGGAAAATGCACATCAGGAAAGTCTCTGACAGCACCATTCTTCCCAGGAGACAAATCACTTTTTTTTCCACACGATTTTCTCCCGAATTTGTCTGGTAGCCAACTGACGCCCATTCATTGGCTCTACTTATCACTTGTCATGTCCCCGACTCTAAGAGGGTGCAGACTAAAGGCCAATTTATATGTCTAGCCTACACCGTACCTTGACGTGCGCTTCTCCAGAAATGTAATTATGCATCGCGTCGATGCAGACCGCAGCAGCTATGATTGGTCCACCACATTGTGTCCCCACCACTGCGTTTCCGCCTTTGTGATCAGTTTTAAAATCGTCATTACAAGCTGAGAAACGCTAGAGAGAAACCAGTTCTTACACAACAATACATCAAGTAGAAGAGAGACTTACTGAGGAAGTCCAAAAATATGAACATCTCTGATTCCTCGTCGTCGTAGTCATAGACATTAATACCTAGACACGGTATTGAGCACTGACTCATATGTCAACATCGCCGCCATATTGGAAGTGGCAAAAGCGACCAAAATAACATGAGAGAGATGCTGCACTCTGGTGCTGCGTGGAGTTTTTCGAACCATTTTACAGTCAAAATGGGATCACATGGGATTACCTTTCACAAGTAAGACTGACGAATTGTTTTTGATCGTATTTGGCCATTCTAACATTTGAAAAACAAAAATTTTTTTATGCCTAAAAGTTTCCCAGTGTATATTAGTGCACATCTGAATGTGTGAATGAATGCACTAGCTTAAATAACTTTGTAGAAAGGCAATTTATGAAGTTCATTCCATTCACTTGTATTAGTTCACAGTGCAGCTTTGCCTCTTCCAATATGGCAGACACACAGTTACGTTACATCAGCGGGCTAACCCAGTCAATGACGCGTCTAGGTATTAATGTCTATGGTCGTAGTACTTCGAGGAAGTCAACAAAGCACACCAAGGAACACAATCAGTGGCATAGAAACCCTATCGCCACCTAGTGTTTTTGTGGTGTAGTTGCAGCACATCACAGATTTATTTCAATAGCAGCTAATGGGGATCCAAATAAAACAATAAACTCAAATAAACAGACAAGCCAATGCAGAAATATAAATGCATGCTACATCTTAGTCAACATGTGCAGATGTTTCTAACACAGAAATATAAATTGGCATAACACAGGCCTCCTTCCATGCATGTGAAGTCAAGCCACCACCTCTTTTCAAACTGCTGCCGATATAGCGCCACCAGGCAGCCAACACACTTGGAAGAAAGTGCAGGATCCCCAGTTCTAATGAATGGCCTGGCAGACGCCTGAGCCAGCTGACATTGGTTGTGCTGGGGAGAGAGCACTACTACCTCTCTTGAGCTCCGGCTGCTGATGTCAAGCAGCATGACCAGGATTTTGAACTCGCGATTTTCAGATCATAGTGAGCACCTTAGTCTGCTGAGCAACTTGTGGCCCACAAATCACTGTTTTAACATGAGAATAAATGAAGTTACATTGACACGAAGCATACCACTGTATATCTGGTGAAATTCTCTACCAGTTTGATGTGTCACACACCCAGGGGCGGATTTAGAAGTTCATGTCTGGGGGCCCTGATCAAACAGATTCTTTTTTATGGTTATGGTGCGGTACAGGCTTAAACATAAATTAAATAATTATTATTGATTATTAATAAATATGAATTAATATACATACACTTTAAACATTACTTAAACATTATTATTAATATTTTATTAGGAATTACTAGTTACTATTAATAATATACTAATAATAACTATAAAATTATTATTATTATTAAAATAATATAATTAATTTAATATTTATTATTAAATATTAATAAGCTGTTAAAATCGTGTAATATAAAATTATCACCCAATTCTGTGTTCCACCTTGATAATCAACTTCACTCATATTGACACAATATGGTCAATAGACCTCATTTACACATAATTATACCTCATTTTTTAATAACAATAAGCAGAAATTCTGAATTATTTTGATAATAGTTAAACTTAGAGGCATGTAAATGGATGGCTTATCACAGACTGGTAGACGCGCGCACACACACAGAGAGAGAGAGGCAGGTGAACACGGACTACAGGCCAAATCAAAACCGCGTCCCTGATGAGGATTAAGCAGGTGTGATAATGGATGGATGGATGGTTTGAAAGTCCAGATGCTGATGGAGTGACCGCTGGGACGGCCAATCACACATTAGTGAGCGGTCTAAAGAGAAACAGGCTTCCGACTGAGTGACTGTTTTTTTGCTGGGTCCTAGTGCTCAACCCGCCTCTTTTTAATATAGCGTAACACTGTTTTTGGATGGAAAAATCAGCAGAGAACCAAAACGGTCTTTTTTTGCCAACCTCTTTTGGCCAGTAGGGGGCCCCCTGATCTCTGGGGCCCCACGCAATTGTGTGGTTTGTGTGTTGGTTAAATCCGCCCCTGCACACACCTACTTTCAGATTTGTAAATCTGAAGGTGAATCCAAGATGGTAGCATTCAAAATGGCCGTGTTGGCGATATGGCCTAACAGGTTTTCTCCACAGCTTGGATCACCATCTACGAAACCTTTTATTTTATATGAGTGTTTCCTTACTTTTAAACACACTGTACTGTTCATTATTTACTCAGTGACATCATTGTAAAAAATATTCAGAATAGGGCTGTATTCTTTTCTGCTTCAGCGTATTTTTATGTTATGGATCATATTGTTGATCAGTTTATAATGTGTATTTATTGCATTTTTTAAAAGACTGATATTAGCATAAGACTGTGAAAAATAATCAACAGTTTAAAAAAATTGTTTTGGCAATTAGGGCCACAGAAAATAATAACAAGCATGCTTGAAAAATCGTATATAAGCTCTCAGAAGAGCAGCCCCGTTCACAGCAGTGTTGTTTTGTAATTGATGCTTTTACAATGTGGTCCACTAACAGTCACCCAAAAATCATATTTACACATTTTTCATACTTCATACTACACTTCACATCAGAAAAGACTTGTTTCAAGTTCTTTAGTTTAGAACTGCTGCAAGGCTAACATTGCTAACACAAGAACTCAGTAGTCACCTAAGTAACCAAATCATAGTGCATCCAGAACCACATCAACTACTTTGAGAGACCTTAACTAATAACTGGTTGAGGTATGAGAGATGTTTTGGAGATTTTTTTACACAGAAACAAATGGGCTGTTTTAGGTGACTATAGAGTTCTAGTGTTTGTTAGCAATGCTAGCCTCCAATTTTAAATTAAAGAAGCAAAACTTGGACATTGAACATGTTTTGGCCGATTAACTATACTGAGGAAAGTGGAAAAATAAGTAAATATGTTTTTTGGGTGACCATTTAATATTAACAAGCTGATTAGTATGCTAGTTTTGCATTCTGTTGGTAGCATGTTCTTCTGCTGATTTCAGGTCAGCCATTAAGCCTGCTTCACACTCATCTGATAAGACGAGAGAGTTACAGAACATTTTAAAGAACTGTACAATAAAAGTGCCAAAACGGGTTTGAATGGAGAGCCATAGGAGAACCTAATAATGTATTTTTCTTTAAAGAACCACTGAAACAGTGAGATGTGAATTAAACTTTAAAATGAAAGTTTAAGGAATTTAGACATAAGGGTCCAAAATGTTTTTCCTAGAACGATATGTTCAGTGCTATAATATTCATTATAAAGGTGCTTGGACGTATGGTTCTGAGAATTAGAATATGGTTATAAGAAGAACCAATCAGGAACCACTATTTTTATGTATAATATAATTATTATTATAGAGATTGTTTGTTTCTTGGCTTGGAGGTACAGTTCTAGGAAATACCTTTTAGTCAATGTTAAAAAAACATTAAAAAATGAATGAATTTGATATTATTCATAAGAATAATTTGCTACATCTGGTCTTGTCTTGGATGAGTGTGAGCCAGTCTTCAGGTGCAGATATTCCACCCCTGACCAGAGCAGTGCCGTGGTCAGTTAATCTGTTAGTACAGTGCCACCTGGTGGATATAAGTGTCAAAGTCAGCTGCCATTTATATTAGCCTCAACTGTGGAGCAGAGCTGAGATTAGCAGTGCTCTGAGACATACAAGATTGAAGCACTTTGTGTAAATGCTAGAAATCCGCTGTGTAAGTGTATTAATTCAGTTTGGGGTGTTTTTATAGACGTACTTTATTATTATTACTATTATTATTATTATTATTACTATTTTCCCTTAAACTGATGTTAGTGCCTAGTGTGAGTATGGCCAGTCAATATAGAGTTGCTGTACTTTAAGCTTCAGTTGCATTCCCAGTGGACCTACAATGGTAAGAGAATTAGAGAAATTTAATTGGATTCTCAACAGTAGAACTCACGTCTTAATACAATAACAGTCATACATAAAAATAGAATTGACAGAAAAAGTTCATTGTTAATATTTTAATTCAAAAGGGTCATATATTTTATATTCATTACACATAAAGAGACATATTTCATTGTTTTAATGCTGATCAGTTTGGCTTATAGATCATGAAAATCAACTTAGAATATTTCATTGTAAGTTTGAGTAAATGACTATTAAACAGTATAAATACTGTGTATCTCTCAGAGCTACAACTGCCACATTACTAATACTTTTTTACTGCACTTGATTGGGCAGCCAACTCCAGAGCTGTACGTAATCTTGATCGACATTAAAACAAAATAAGGCTTGAAACATGTCACTTTACATGTAAAGAATATAAAAGGATTTTTTTTAAATTAAATTATTAACAAAAATGAAAGCTATTCAAATGTTTTATATATGACAGTACAGTTACAGTAACATGGACATCCAAATACTCTTAATGTTGTAATCGTTGAGTAAGTTTACAGATTACAGAAGACCAGTGAGAAATTAGCTGGCTTTGAATTTTATATAGAAATGACTAAATTTTATGCATTTTATGTAACTAAAGTCTATGATAAAAAAAGTATATAAATATGTGGTAATCCTTTAGTATGGTGCTAAAAGTACAGTACGAAGACAGCTACCTTATTGTGCTTTAGTACAATCTGTAATGATTCTTATTCCTAATTAATAATTTCAACTTTTATTATAATTAATATATGATATTATAACAGGAGATGGTACGCTTTTGAAAGGTCACTGCCATAATGTTCATTTTTGTATTTATTTTCAGTTTGTGGACGTGCATGTCCACTCGTTTTATTAAAATGTTAAGTAAAACATTATGAGTGTCCTGTTTTGTTACAGGAAATTAAATTGCACCATTATTAACAGACCTGGCCTTTATAACTCATAATTGCACAGTTATGAAGGGAAAATCGCTGGATCCACAAGTTTGTTCTTTTCATAGCAACTGTTGCTAGGTTGGACAAGCTTTACGAAAGACTAGAAAATCCCATTTGAGTAAATGAGAGTTCCAGAAGCTAGGCTGCAAATGAGGTAGGCATGTCCTCAATAGAACTGTCCTATGAAAGCTATTTGTCTACCAAGGTTGTGATGCCACATCAATGATGGTGACCAAATGTCTCTGTTTTCTGGGGACAGCGAGTAAGTTAAGCGATAGAGCATGAAATGAAAAACTCTCCTCAACCTCTGCCAGCACCTTCGTCTGATCTTCAAGGTAAATACACTTAATAAAACGAGTTTAATTCTTTACATTCTCTTTTATTATGTATTATAATTTTTTACACATTATTTGTTATTTATAAAGTAAATTTTTCTTATTTAAAAACAACAAAAAATTGGTTTGGTTTTTTGGGGGCTGGAACAGATTAATAACATTTCAATCCATTTTAATGGGAAAATTTGATATACGAGCAAATTGAGTAACGGGCTCTGTCAGAACGATTTAAACTTGTAAGTCAAGGTTCCACTGAATAGCACATCAGCTTTGTGTTGTTGATTGCTGGAGGCAGTGGTGGTGATGAAGAAACTTCATTAGTGATGCAGGGATCAATGAAACATAACTGCTGTATTAAAGAACCAAACACAACTACGTACAATACAAATAAATTAGGACTGTCCTGTGTCCAACCTCATACACTGAATATCTTTTTGTGCTTGAACTAATGTTTCTGGGCTGGGCTTCCCAAAAGCATCTTATCATAAACATTGTCCATCACTGAAGGGGTGTGGTCACTCTGTAGTAATACCATGCCCTTATTAGGGACTGTATTTTCAGTATTTTAAGTTTACTTTCTTACACGCAGTATGACAGATGTAAACAGATGCAGCTAATACAGTCCTCCAGAAGCTAAAAGAGCTGTTATCTGCTGTATTGTGATATCTCTCTCACACATACACATTCCATTTCCTTACTCTCTCCCTCTTAGTCTCCAAATTCCAAATAACCTTTATTAGTTCATAAGACCAGTTAAAATTACATTTGTGTGGTTTATAAATAATGCAATAAAATTATGACACAAATAATAGCAACAATAAATACTTAATTTATTACTGGTACTATATTATACTATAGGTATTGTATTGTTATTTTAATGGGACAATATTATATTAATATATATATTATTAATGATACTATATTATAATATTGGTGCTACAATAATGATATATTAAATATTCTATATTATACTTGTGCTATTACTGATACTATATTGATATATTATTAATGGTACTATATTATACTAGTGCTATTATTGTTACTAAACTATTGGTATATTACTAATGATACTATAAAATACTCATACTAGTGATATTGCTGGTACTATGCTATTGATATATTATTAAAGGTGCTATATTATACTCATACCAGTGCTATTACTTGTACTATACTGCTGATATATTATTGATGGTACTATACTATACTCATACTTGTGATATTAAAAATGTTGATAGTAATGCTACTTAATTATACTAGTGTTATTACTGGTACTATATTGTTGATATGTTATTGAAGGTAGAAATAAAAAATCAGAACTACTTTATTGATCTCAGAGGGAAATTACTAATAGTTACAGTTCTCCATTAATATAATAGAATAAGAATAAACAGAATAGAAGAATATTATAGAAAATAAGAGAATAAAGAATAAAATAATAAAATAAAACACTAATTCTAATAATACACTTATTTACATCAGTACAGAAATCAGTGAAGCAGTATATACACATTAAATGTTGTTTGTGAGAATGTATGTGACTTGTGAAATAAATAATGACAGTGTCTGTGAAAAAGAATAAATCTGGATTAAGTGAAACCACAGGATCACTTGTTGAGGGAGGAGTTATAGAGTTTGATGGCCACAGGTAAGAATGACCTCCTGTGACGCTCTATGGTGGATTTTGGGGGAATGAGTCTAGCACTGAATGTGCTCCTGTGTCTCTCCAGTGTGCTGCAGAGTGCATGAGAGACATTGTCCATAATGGCCTGCAGCTTAGAGAGCATCCTCCTCTCTGTTACTGTCAACAGAGAGTCCAGCTCAACACTGACCATATCACCAGCCTTGTGGATCAGTTTATTCAATCTCTTTACATCAGCAACCCTCAGTCTGCTGCCCCAGCATGCAACAGCATAGAGGATTGCACTCGCCACCACAGACTCATAAAAGATCTTGAGCATGGTCCTACAGATGTTAAAGGACCTCAGACGCCTCAGAAAATAGAGACGACTTTGGCCCTTTTTGTAGAGAGCGTCTGTGTTCTTAGCCCAGTACAGTTTATTGTGAATGTGGACTCCCAGATATTTGTAGCCCTCCACAGTGTCCACACTGACCCCCCTGATGGAAATAGGGGTCACCTGCGCCTTGTCCCTTCTCAGGTCCACAACCAGTTCCTTTGTCTTTGTCACATTGAGCTCCAGATGGTTCCACTCACACCATGTGACAAAGTCCTCCACCGTCGTCCTGTACTCCTCCTCATCACACCTGCTGATACATCCAACTACTGCAGAGTCATCAGAGAACTTCTAAAGGTGACAGGACTCTGTACAGTAGCTAAAGTCCGTGGTGTAGAGGGTGAAGAGGAAGGGAGTGAGGACAGTTCCCTGTGGAGCCCCAGTGTTGCTGACCATTCTGTCTGACACACAGTGCTGCAGGCATACAAACTGTGGTCTGCCAGTCAGGTAGTCTACAATCCAGAATATTACACTTATACTAGTGATATTGGTACTATACTGTTAATATTAATGGAACTATATTATACTCATAATAGTGCCATTACTGGTACACAGTAAATATCTCAGTGTTAAATCAACACTATTAGAGTTAAATTAACACTGAGGGTGTCAAAATGTAACACTCCAAGTGTTAATTTAACTCTAATAGTGTTGATTTAACACTGGCAGATTTACTGTGTACTAACTTATATTGTTGGTGTTATTAATGCTACAATATTACATTCATATTAATAATGTTATTGGTGCTGTATTATTTATATTTATGGTAAAATATTACACTAGTGCTACTACCGGTGCTACATTGTTGATATATAATTAATGGTATTATAATAGTGTTATTAGTACTAAAATACTGATATATTATTAATGATACTTTAGTATACTAGTGCTATCAATTGTACTATACTGTTCATATATATGTAAACTTATACAAGTAGATTATTGGTACTATACTATTGTCATTAATGGTGCTATATTATACATATACATGTGCTATTATTGTTACACATACTAGTACTGTATCATTTATATGTTATTAATGGTACAATATTACACTCATACTAGTGATATTGGTGATAATATGTTGTTGATACTATATTATGGTACTATTGAAAAATATTATACTAGTGTTGTTATTGGTACTATACTATTGGTATATTATTAAAGCTGCTATATATATATATATATATATATATATATATATATATATATATATATATATATATATATATATATTTCAATTACTGGCACTACTGATATGATTAATGGGACTGTATTATACAAGCATGATTACTGGTACTACAAAGTACACTATTGCTTTTTTATTAATGGTACTATACATATACAAAGTTTATATAGTATACTATACATATTACTGGTACACATAGTACCAGATACTGCTAGTAATAGCAATTGAGAATTTTTTGGATCTAATGTATTTGGACAATAAAGCAGAAAGTGCATCTCTCTCCTCTGTTTCTCACATTTCCCTACAGTATCCTCTCTCTGTATCTGTCTTGTACACAGTGCCAGCCTCTGACTAATCACAACAGATTCCTTCACCACCCTCACCCCCCCTTCCTTGTCTTCCCGGCATGCACTGCGACAGGCTGAGCCATTAGGGCTCTATAAAAGGAGTGTGTGGTGGAGGGACGCTGCCTTGCAAGCAGGGGTCACTCAGACTGAGAGGAAGCAGGACAGGGACAGCCTTCACTGGACGCAAACCCAGCCAGACGAGAGAGAGAGAGAGAGGTCAGTATGGAGGATGCAGATGGAGAGAGAGGCTGCTTTAGGAATGAGTGGGAATGAGCTTAAGTTGAGAGAGTATGGTGTAATGTAGAGAGTGAGCTTATGTTGAGACAGTCAGTGGTACTGTATTATAAGTAATATATATATATATATATATATATATATATATATATATATATATATATATATAT
>BRDA01008686.1:71424-87133 GCA_036984385.1 Crenuchus spilurus | reverse complement strand
TACAAGTCTTGGATGTTGCAGGCTGGACAAGCTCTTTTGTGCAGGGTGCATGGGAATGGAGAGGTCAAAGAGACAAACATATACATACATGTGCTGTTTTGACAGCTGGGTCTGAGCCACAGAGTGGACTGCAGTCCTGTGTGGAGGGAAACTAGGACAGAGGACTCAGACTGGCACTGTTCATTGACATTCTGGTCAGCCTCTCACTGTCGACATCCAGGGTCACCGTGACCATGCTCTTGTGTAACACCTCGCGTTCCTCGGCCCTGTTCGTGTCCAGTTCTGGGTCCTCCTGACACCGTTCTGATAGGCGCTAATGCAGCCTAAGCGCGGGGTTCTGAGCTGTAAACACTGTGACGTCACGCCCAGCTCTCTTAAAGGCACGCGGCCTCTTTACAGCATTCACAGCAGATTAGCATCTTAGCACTACACTACATCAGAATCACGATTATTTATTCGGTAAATAATAATAATAATAATAATAATAATAATAATAATAATAATAATAATTATATATATATATATATATATATATATATATATATATATATATATATATATATATATATATAAAAATATAAAATGAAAATAAATAACAAAAATGTTTTTTTTTGTTTTTTTTTTTACATACAGAGATTATATACCTTTAAATAAATATAGATGCAGCTTTGTTGATGTGTACTTTCACGTTGTACTGAAAACTACTAAAGATTTATGGAATATTTAATTATTTTGTAAACAAAAATGTTTTAAACAAACCAGAATATGTTTTATATTTTAGATTGTTCAAAGTATGCATCTTTTGCCTAGATGATAACTTTGTTGGCATTTTCTCAGTCAGCTTTATGAGGTAGTCACCCTGAATAGCTTTTAGTTAACAGCTGTGTCTTGTCAAAAGTTCATTACTTGCATTTCTTGCCCTCTTAATGTGTTTGAGACATCAGTTGTGTGCCTACTTTGAAGAATCTAAAATCTAAAACATATTTTGGTTTGTTTAGCATGTTTAAGTTTACTACATGATTCATTATGTGTTCCTCCATAGTCTGGATGACTTCAGCATTAATTTACAATGTAGGAAAAAAAATAAAAATCTAAAAACTTTGAGAAACTTTTATATAACTTAATGAACTATAAAAATATTTAAAAAATGTTGTTTCTAGGTAAACTGTCAGATATTTTATAATCATAACATTTAATTGACATATGTCAAGCCTTTTCATTTTGAATAACAATTTACTTAACATCTCTTTGAAATTTGAGATTCTGGATTTCTTCAGCTGTGCTACACTTTCGCAATCTATACAATAAAAACTACTCAAGAAATATAAAAATAACTATTAATATGAAATGATTGTAGCACAGTAATCATTTTAAAATTGACCAACCTTCTAGTTCTATCATAGGTTTCTTCTTCTTCTTCTTCTTCTTCTTCTTCTTCTTCTTCTTCTTATTATTATTATTATTATTATTATTATTAATGTATTCAATCATATATACAAGATAATATAATACAAGGCATTATATATGTTAAGTTTACTAAATATTAATATGAATATTTTCTAACACTAACATATCATCACTATAAACATATACACATAAACATATACCAACAAAATGGTTTTATATGGTCAGCATTATAGGGTAATTATCAATCATGAACATTAATTGTAATTCATTGATATTTATCAATATTATGAGCAGCTTCTCAACTGTGAGTCCAAACTTTTGAACAGTAGCGTAGACAACTCTCAGAAGGGCAGTGAGGTCATCTTTAGCTCTTGTGGTGGTTGTGGTATCTGTGGACAGCTGCAAGAGAAGGGAGTTTTTTTTAGCTGAACTGCATGACTGAAGGAGTCGTAAGAGAGGAGACATTAGGAATGGAACTGGACCTGAAGAAGAGTGTCAGGCTTCCCTCTGTAGAAACTTCTAACACTTTCGAAGAAGGTTGTGCGTGTGTACACACTAAAGCAGTGCTTCCCACTGCTGATTCTGGGGAACCCTGTCCATGGTCAGTTATAGCAGCTCTTACATTTAAAAGGTCCATTAGGTATTTTACCAGTCACAGTCATGTTTTGATCTCCAGTCACAGTCATATTTTGCATCTCTGATCCAAAGTTCTTAAACATGGAACAACTGTGCAGCAGTTATCTGAAGTTTCGGATTCAAATATTGAACAAAAGTGTAGGTGGGTAGGGCATTCAAGAGTGATGAAACACCAATACATGGAGGGAGTTGCATGTCACCTTATGTGTTGTCCTGCCGTGTGACTTTCAGCCACTCAAGGTAGGCTCCTCTCTCCTGACTTGCTAAATGTCAGACATCAGCTGTTATTGCATGCAGCTGTGACTGGCTTATTTACAGAGCCAGTACTCTGCATTTTGTGTTTGTGTGAAGTCACTGACTATGCCTGTGCAGGTGAGACTCTCTCAGTAACTGCTGATAATTAGGGTTTTAACCTTGCCTTTTAAAACATTTTTTAGAACAAGCCTCTGGCATTTCCTTTCTTTTTTGTCTTGTGTGTGTATTGGCTGCAAGGAGTCCACCTATAAACATACCTGTCAGCAGGGTTCCGTCCAATCAGGAACTAATCCAGTATAGCCAACTCTTCACTTCCAGGTGAACCAGAGCCTTATATTTCTGGCAATATTTGCCTGGCTTATGTGCAGTACAGTTGCACAGCTACATTTTGAGTGCAACTCTGTGGCTTTTTGCTTTGGGTATTTTCCCAAAACAGGGCAGGAATCTGGAGAGACAGCTCCCTGATAAGCTCCTCCCACTCTGGTAACTGGCTACTCTGACCACACCTGATGTGCTCATGGTTGTGAACTCACAACTATGGCAAATTTATTTATCTGTTTTGGAATGTGGATTGCATGAACTACTTGTTTAAACTATTTTATTTAAAAAACAATACTAATATGGGCCTTTTAATATGATGTCAGTTTTGAATGTTGAATATTTAATAATTACTGTTAATGTTAATGTGCAAGTCATGTGTCTGTAGACAATTATCGGTAACAGCAGGAGGCGAGAACTCCTGAACTGCTGATTGAGCCCAGGACTGATTTAGAATGGCTTTTAATAGAAAATATTACAATCCATGCTGCAGACATGCTCGTATTGCACTTGATACTTGGTGTCCTGAACTGTACTGTAACCAGATTATTAATGTACAATAACAGGTTTGTGCTTCTGTCAAAATTAAGTAACTGGTTTCAGTTTAATGACAGGTTAATGGAATCTGTAAAATTTTATGATAAAATGCTATTTTTTGCATCTAAAATGTAAACAAATCTAATTGAAAAAGAACATTTCAAAATAAACATCAACAGACTGGATTTTATATGATAGAAAAATCCATA
This sequence comes from Crenuchus spilurus, assembly GCA_036984385.1. Taxonomy (NCBI): domain Eukaryota; kingdom Metazoa; phylum Chordata; class Actinopteri; order Characiformes; family Crenuchidae; genus Crenuchus; species Crenuchus spilurus. The sequence goes on along the minus strand of BRDA01008686.1, from coordinate 83,771 downwards.
TTGTTGTAGAAAAATCAATATTTTAGACTGTACGCTTGTTAAAAGTGGATGAATACAGTGTTAGAGGAACACTGTACAACACTTTTAGCTGCTGCTACAGTGATACCCCCTGAATTATTGTAATGCATTGAGTTCAGTCAAAGTTTGGCAATATATTATTATGTACACATATTATTCCAACAAATTCAATGCAGTAAACCCAGCCATGCCATTTGCTGAACATATTCATTAAGTAGTTATCCTGGATAAATGACCAGGGGCCTTGGACTATAACTGACCTCGCATGCCAAGCACGCTGATAGGTGCCACCATACTTGGCAAGACTGGGGGTCCCAAAGTGGCTGGTGCTGATTCAGGCATTTGGGTGACATTTCCAAAGAGCGAGGGTCACCAGGAGCCACATAAATCCTCCCACATGCTGGAGAGATGATGGAGAAACGTTCAAATCACATTAACTTCTGTCAGTCTGCACTGAAAACTTCTCACCAGTGGAGACAATGACTTAAGTAATAATTTTATAATGATAAATAATACAGAGTGTGCATTTCTTCTGGTTATATTACAGATGAAGTAATGAAGAAATTAAGTTTTATGTTTTGTCTGGTCACAGAAACACTGGTAAAACCCTTGTAAAAAGCCATGACTGGATTCTAAATCAGCCTGAGTGTCTTTGGCAGAGTTAATGGTGTAAAAGCTGAAGGTCAGAGTAACTCCATTCATCAGATCTGGAAGAATGTGTGGCTTTGTGCAAACACATATTTGCATAGGAAACTGACATTCAGGCCTAAACACACACACACACACACACACACACACACACACACACACACACACACACACACACACACACACACACACACACACACACACACACACCTTAACACTTGTTGTTCTTATTTATATACATATTTGTGTATTCACTCTGTACAATTAACATATGTTAGTTTCAGAAACACTAGATATTGATCATTTCACATTTGTTACTAAATAATTAATACAAGATATAAAATAATACAATTCATATAAATTTATTTAATTTAACAAATGTAAATTTATATGTCATGTCATGTCACACCCGCTTAATCCACATGCCATCATCGCTTCGCGATGGTAGGCTGTACAGACGAGTCACTTCTCTCCAATGCCATCTGTCTCTGGTTGCTTGTAGAAGGCTAGCACCTGATAATCCAGTCCATGTCTTGATGTTATCCATCCAGGTTATTCTTGGTCTTCCACGTCTTCGGACTCCCTCCACAAGTCCAGTCATAGCACTTCCTTCAATGCTCTCATGTGCTGCCTCATCACATGACCAAAGTAATGTAACTTGCGGGATTTAACGTGCATCAGTAACTCCTTTTGAGTTCTAGCATCTCATAGACTTGCTCAGTGATCATCATCTTCATCCATGAGATCTTCAGCAATTTCCTGATGCACTTGTTCTCAAAAGCCTGAATACGTCTTTCTTCCTCTTTCTTCAGTGTCCAGGCTTCACATCCATATGTAGCTACTGGCCAGACCAAGGCTTTCATCAGTCTTAGTTTGGTGTTGGTGCTAATTGACTTGCTTTCCCACATCTTTGTCAATTTGACCATCATCAACATGCCCATGGCCATTCTTGACATCACTTCACTGGCACAGTCTGCAGCTTTTGTTACTCTGCATCCCAAATACGTGAAAGAGTCTACTTGCTCCAGAAGTCTTCCTTCGACTGTGATCTTCAGTATATCTTCAGTGTTCATCATCACGTTTGTTTTAGCTGCATTGATCTGCATGTTATATTCCTTTGCAGCCTTCTCAGTGTGACTCACCAGCTCTTCTAGTTGTTCTTTTGTTGTGGGAAATATTTAATAATTCATACTGGATACTGAATAATCCATAATAGATACTAAATAAGTAATAGTAGATACTGAATAATTCACAGTGGATTGTGAATAAGTTATAGTGGATATTGAATAATTCATAGTAGATACTGAATAATACATACCAGATCTTGATGGTCCATCGGAGTCGAAGATGGCCATGGCTCCACTAACTGAGTAACTGGTGATTGTGAGTACAGAGATGGCTGATGAGGACAATCTGGGCCTTGAAAGTTCTCCCACATGTGAGACACACCTGGGTGGCTACTGTGGAGGAGGAGGAGGTGGTAGCTCGAGTTTTATGTGTGGCTCGTTTAGTTTTAGTGTCTGCGATCAATCTAGTTGCTAGTTATTTTGCTGTTCCATATTGGACGGTCCAGTGCGAGCGACTCCCAGGATTTGAGCTCAAAGCCCAGACTTTTGAGGGACAGTTTGAGGCAATCCCTGAAGCGTTTTTTTTTTCTGTTCCCCGACTGAGCGCGTGCTTTGAATAATACATACTGGATACTGAATAGTCCATAATAAATACTGAATAATTCATACTGGACACTGAATATTGGATATTGAATCATTCATAGTTCCTAGTAGATACTGAATAATTACTAGTGGACAGTGAATGATACATAGCAGATACTAAATAGTCCATAATAGACACTGAATAATTCATACTGGATACTTAATAATTCATAGTAGTTTACTAGGATCATGGATCAGCACTATGAAAAATTTAGAATAGTTACTCAATAAGAGCTTCTTTTTTGCATTATATATTCATATGCAGTTTGTGCAGCCTGTTCTGCAATTATTGATGTTTTAAATTAAAATAAGTGAACAAACTTCTGCACATTTTAATACACATTATCTTTATTTACTGCATTTAACATACTGGAAACATATGAAACACAGATGAAACAAACTTGGCCTGTGCAAGAAATACGGCACATTTTATACAGCTTGTTTATTTTTATATGTTTCAACAACTATGTACTAAAGTTTAAAGCAGGTGAGCTTTAGACTCTTACCTAAACAGTTGTATGGCTAAGAGTGGTGACCCCTGCTATGTTAATCAACCAGGGTCCTCCAAACTTTCTACACATGACTGCTCACTTCTGCTTCAGTAGTTGTCATACAGTCACACCTCTCAGCCTCAGCATTTACATAAAGTGTAAGATATGAACTGTCAGGGCGGGTCACATGACCCAGACATGTAGACACAGGAGCTGAAGGATCTGTTTACTCTTCCATCCTGTCTTGCACAGACACGGACACCAGCTCTCCTTCTCCAGTGGTAAGACCTAGAGCTGCAGAACAGGCCTAGAACTGCAGAACACAGCATTTTATACTCAGGAGAGTAGAACATTGCTTATGGAGTGTGTGTGTGTGTGTGTGTGTGTGTGTGTGTGTGTGTGTGTGGGTGTGTGGGTGTGTGGGAGTGAGACTGCACTCATTTTTGGGTGTGTGTGGCTCTGCTGGTTCAGATGGTTTTCCCTTTGGCTGTTTATTAAAGGGCTCATATCCTTTAATTTTCTTGCACTTTTGCAAACATTTATGCAGCTGTGTGCATTTGTGACTTCTTTCAATGTTTTATAATGACACAGAGTCTTTGTGTTACTGTGTCTTTAAGAAATAGGGCCGTACATTGCCTGGCAATACAATACATACATTGCAATTGAATATATTGTAACATATTGCAATGCTGTAAGTAAGGGGATATATTATGATTTTAGGAAAACTGTCAGTGGTGCACCCTTACACTACATTGGAGTGGAAGAGTCTAATGGCTGAAGACAAATTACAACACTGCCATGTAGTGGTCAGGAGTTTAAATACAACACAAATGTAACCAGCAAGCTTTACTACAATTCATTAAGGAGTCACCCTTTTACAGAATAACAATATTGTAATACTCAATCAAACTTAATAATCAATACTGCAATACACATATTAGTACTTTCATTGACCCTGAATATGTATATAAGTTTTGTTCTGATTGGCTGCCCTGTTTCAGGCCTCACTGCAGAAGTTCAGGCTGACACACACCTTATAACATCTGCATGAATGGGCCGCGCTAAACTGTTGCCAGCTGTATTGTTTTTTGTGACATCATAAAAACAGTGAATACAGAATGGGTTGTTTTAGCAGATATGTTTATATATTTGAAGAGTCCTGTACTATAAAAGCAAGGAAAATTAACTCATGATCAAAAATCAGGATAAGTAAAAAATGATAGAGTGTATTGCATAAAAGCAATTCTGGTCCGAATGTGGTCCAATTAAGCAATGATCTATATTACTGGATAGGACGCTGCCTATTCGCTAGCATTGAGGCCGGTGCGCCGTCATGGAGCCGCCATGTTGTGTGGAAGTGAAGCTTGTAAACAATGGCACATAGCCAGCACTGCTGCCTTCTCAAAGCTCTAACTTCGCTAATAATTGTCCGATTTTCTAAATTTTAAGTTCTTTACAAAGAGGATAAAAAGCTCTTTAACATTAATCAAAGTATTAAAATGGTTGATGACATGTTAGGCTACTATTGGCTCTCGCATCCGTCGTAGCTGACATTTCGTCTTGGCCTTACTGCTTGCATGACTTCTAATGGCTGTAAAATCATTAATAATGATCCGATTTTCAAAATGTAAGTTATTTACAAAGAAGACAAAGAATTAAATTGTGTAATGCTGCTATCGCATGGCCATTGACATAAATATAGCATTGTTTTCTTGCCTTGCTGCTACTAGCTAGTGACCGATGGCTCTACACAAATTATCAATTTTTTAACCTGTCGACTGTCTTAATCCAAACTAATGAACACGGAGACCTCATACATATTAAAGTAAATGTAGAAATATTCAATGCCATCATCCAAGTTCATTTAATGTTACAGTAAACACATTGTAAAGCTCTATTTGTGCTGCAATACTAATTTTACTTTTTAGTCATTTAAAAGGTGTTGTCTATAACTTATAAGACAATTTGATGGGCCACTGGCACTGCCAAGTTGACAACACTGACACCACCATTGTTGCTATAAAAATGCCTCTAGTCTAGTAGTTTAGAGTTCTGATGCATATCTACATTTGATTACAGTAAGAGTTAATGTTTGTGATACTAACTTCATGAGTGTTGTTGGTTTGATGCAAACCTGACTATTAGTGTAATGTCTACAGAACTACGTCAAGTTTGTAGGTCAGAGATTGTGGCTGTAATTCACAGATTATTACGAATAAATCATTTTAAAATGAATACATACTTGTGGAATGTGATCCCCTGGTCTCTGCTGATAGAATTCCGATAAAGTTAAACAGTTAAAGGCAAAACATTGCAGCTCTTTCGTTGTTTGTAAACGCTGGATTCCTTCAGAGCTTGCCCTGCTTCCACACAACATGGAGGCTCCATGCCGGCGCGTTCAAAATTCACGTGTGTCCTATCCAGTAATATAGATCATTGCAATTAAGGCACTTATGCGTCAGTTATGTCAATGACTGAACACGGCTTGGCTGTAGCAGTCATGTTTAAAGTTTTGTCATTTGTATTTCAGTAGCCTAGGCAGAAACACTCCTTATAAATAGTAAATACTAGTACAACTCTAGTATTATTTTTTTTCGCATCTGTACTTTCCCACTATTGTAAGTCGCTTTGGATAAAAGCGTCCGCTAAATGCAATGTAATGTAATGTAATGTAATGTAATGTATAACATCAGCATGAATGGGCGGGGCTAAACTGCTGCAAGCTGTATTGCCTTTTGTGACATCCTAAAACCAATGATTTCAAAACTGGCCATTTCAGCAGCTTAGTTTCTAGATTTGGACTGTGCAGAGAGTGATTTTGAATTTTTCACTTTTGCTCATTTGTAAAAGCAAGGAACATTTGACCTGAAATCATAATATGGGCTCAAAGAAAGCAGACATTTCTGGACAGAATGTGGCCCAGTTAAGTGTGAGTCAGTTCTAGAAATGCTAAATGTATTGTGGCCCAAAATTTGTGGTAGCAGTCAAGTTTACGTTTAAGGCTTCTGAATTCTGGGTCACATGTAATCAAAGTAATAATTGTGGGCCAGAACCGGGCCGTCACTCATTTGCTAGCAGGTTTATGTGTATATTTTGTGCAGTTTTAAAGAGGAAGTTTACTGTGTGTGTGAAAGTGTGTGAAGTTCCTTTTCACTGCCTAGACTAGACTGTGTGAATGTATTGGAGTTGTGAAAGAGCTCATACTGTAAAAGAGCCCGACAGTCTTTTGGCAGCACTGTCAGTAGCAGATGGCTATAATGGTTAAAAATGGACTCTTGGCTGTAATGAGGTTTGCTTGCAGGGAGGTATTGCAGTGCCCAGGACATAAAAGTGTCTAATTAATCAGGATGTTAAACCAAGCCTTTTAAACACTAGTTCCGATGCCTTTACATTCAGAGCTTCATGGCTTCCTTATTTTCTAAAAGTCAGAAATCATTTGAAAGCTGATACACTGTTCTGTCTACTCAAGTTTTTCATTTCTGACTTTTTTTGAGTTGCTAATTAAAGATTTTGCTTCAAATGAACAATGTGTAAACAAATAAACAAATACAACTGAGCATTCAGCTTCTGAAGGGCGCCCTCTTGTGGCACTAATCTGAGTTTGGTAATGTACCGACATCGTGTTCATTTAGTGTTAAAAGCTCTTATATTTTTAGTGTTCAGCAATACATTTTAAGCAGTGTGACAAATCATAAACACATCTGAAGGGCTCATTTACTAAAAACAAAATAAATTAACAATAATGTCATTGATTGGTGTTTCTTTTTCTCTCATTTGCAGGAAAATCCATAACATAACAGATCACAATGGCAGGTAAAACACCACTTCTATTTGCATATCATAATCACAATCTAATGTATGTCACTGCATTCCAGTTATTCTCTGTTTTAAGACAAGCTGGCATTGTTTTGAGGCCTTTCAACAGCAAGATGCAAACTCAGTTTAAAAGCTCGAGCTTAATACTCATACTTAATGTGGCTGGCTTTTTGCATAAGCCTTTCGGCTGAAGGAGAAATATTGTTTGATGTAATATTGTGATTTGCAGCTGATTAGATTTAAAATCAATAGAACAACCCAGAATCCAGCCTTTGCCATACTGCAGCATTCATTTTTTGTGTTATGGCGACATCATGTGGTTAAATCATGTATTACATCAGAAATTTGAACTATATTATGGTTTGTTTTTCTACCCATTAATAAGGCTGGGAAACGTGACAATGCGTCCTGTGTTCCTCAGTTCTATATGGTACATAATAAGAATCTAAAGGAACAACAATAGGAGGGTTAATGTATGTTAAACAGAATACTAAACTGGGTAACATAGGACAGTAAAAACAAAGGAATTACTCACTGTGCAGTTTTGAACATATACATAATAAAAAAACTACTATATACATATAGTTATTTATAAAATATAGTATTTTAATTATCATAATACAAATAAAAAGCATAGCAACAACAACAATAATAATAATAGTCGTCTGTTGTTTTTGTTAAATAAATCAGATAAACGTGTTTTAAAACGAATAAAATAAATAAACCACTATTGTAAAATACGTACATGGAGCTACTGGCTGTGTCTAAAACTAGAAAGTAAATGCCTTGATCCCTTGCTGCCTTAGTAGGGGCCTTAGAAAACAGTGCAGAGATTTGCAAATTGAAAATACTTTCAGCAGCATCAGTTAACTTCCAAACTACGACCCAAAAGCGACCTGCTATCTCAAAACGGGACATTTGGGCACTTTCTGCCTCAAAAGGCAGCCTGAATAGGCAGCATGTCTTACGTTCCAGACACAGTCTAGTTTTTACTGAGCGGCTGTGTCTGAAAAGTCGTGACATGCTGCCTGCTGATGCAGGCAGGAAGTCGTCACCGAATATAATGTTTACATAAAAGTCTGCAACTATTTTTGTCACTTTTTGAGCTAGTAACAAACTGTATGTATTCTGACAGTGTATTGATGTTTACTGAGGATTTCTTTAAAGGGTAAAAGTGTTTTTATCTCAACGCTGCTTTCTAAGACTGCAAGGGATCAAGTCATCTACATTCTAGTTTCAGACACAGCCCTAGTTAGCGATCGTTTCCTCGGTAACTCCTGAAGAAGCGCCGACAGTCAGAGTTGCCAGGTTGACATTTTTATTCTTATTCGGGCTGGCCTGAAAATGCAGTTGCAGGATGGGTTTTGGAGCTAATAGTATCATAGTAAAAATATATAGATTGGACGCTTTCGATTTTGGGAGAGTTTGAGCTTGTTTAGAGCAGATTTATGTCACTCATTGGGCTGGAGTTTTATTGAAACCTGGCAACTCATAATTTTATGGTCATACCTGGCAACCCTGCGTAGAAGTGTGAAGCAGAAGTCAGTAAAAGGACTAACATGGGCACCGGCTGGTCAACTTTACGGAAAAAACCAACACGTCGTGATGGTAAAACACATAATATAATAACAGCAAAATTGTAAAACAGTGAAATGTCCAGTTATGTTTTAAAAGTGATTTTATTGAGTAGAATTTTAAAAGTAAACAACTAGTTAATACAGTCTTTGGCATAATAAAACTGTCTATAATATATAAATATAATAAAAAAAAAACTATAACTATAAAAACTAGAATAAAAACAGTCAATATTTCTTTTTTAAAGACCATAATGTACATTTTTATGTACATACAATGAAATTGCACTTTATGGTAAAATCAGAACATAAACAACAAATACAAAAACTGTACAAAAACTAATTTTATTCACTTTTTAAAACACAGCACTATTTTTTCAGCACTTGATCCAGTTTATTCCTTGTGGTATGGCTATGAAGCATTGTTAGTTTGCATTCAAGAAAATGTTGCATTTCTACTGACCCTCTAATGGATGTTTTTTAGCCTAACATGGCTCTACCAATTGGTAGAGATGGTACAATCACATTGCGTTAAGTTCAACACCTTCTTCAATAAGATATAATGACTTAAATATGCTCTACCAAATGGTTGAGCATGAAGTTAAAGAGTTAAAACTGAAACATACTGATTTATCTCCTTTCCCTTTTTTTCAGAGAAAATTAAGGACGCCAAGATCATCTTTGTTGTGGGTGAGTTTCAGAAAGCTTCAGCAGCTTTGAATGTTATTAAGAGTAGTGATGGGAGACCTGCAGGCTACAACTATACCAGTTTAACTGCTTCTGCATTAATCATGTTACAATATGAGTCTCCAAGCACACTGCAGGCATTAATGAAAGCCTGTCACATTCACTATAGTAACACGTTTTGATATTCAGTGGCAAACATTTGGACACCCCCGGTAAAATTACATTTCTATGTAAACATACACAATATGCCCAGAAGTTTGTGGACACCCCTTCTAATAAATGCTACTTTAAGTTGACATGATGTACCTTGTAGAGAAGTACTGCCAGTAGAATAGGACTAAACATGAACCGGTTGGCACCATGCCTAATGTCATGTGTGGCCTAGATGGGTATGAAGCCCCCCAGCATTGAGCTGTGGAGCAGTGGAACTGTGTTCTCTGCTTCATCCAGTACTTTTGGGATGAGTTGGGGATGAGGTGGTGATGGTGATCATCCAATATTTTGATACTCCAGATGCGATTTGATAACCAAGACTGTAAATATATATTTATTTGTTTATTTCCCCCCAGGAAATTGATGCAGATAAATCTGTTAACCTGTATATTGTGAAATAGCCGTGGATGCAGACTTTACAGACTTTACATCTAATTCCATCACATTTTCCTCTCATACATTTCTTTATTTGCTCACTCTATCTGGTTTCACATTAAATGTTTATGTATAAATTAGAAGTTAAATACAGTTAAAATCACCCATAAACCAATATTTGCTTCATTTGCTCATTATTGATTATATATTTCTGTCATTTTGAGTGCTGATGAACTTTATAGAATCAAATATTCTTTACCCCCTAAAAAACACTGTCCTTTCTGCCTTCCACAGGTGGACCTGGCTCTGGTAAGGGTACCCAGTGTGAGAAAATTGTAACCAAATATGGTTACACTCACCTGTCCTCGGGTGACCTGCTCCGAGCTGAGGTGGCCTCTGGCTCCGACAGGGGGAAACAGCTCCAGGCTATCATGCAGAAGGGCGAGCTGGTGCCTCTGGTGAGATCCCATCATTGTGCTTTCCTTTTGTGAAACTGGGAAATGCCTTAAAAAATTCAGTTTTGTTTGTGTTCTGCTAAAAAAATAACCAAATGTATCCACACATTGCCTCTGTATAAAATAGAGTAAATTATTATTTATGTAATTAGTGTATTGCAAACTTATTGCATGAACATTGCAGTTTAATGTACTTAGATAAATATAAAGGTAGCCATATTGTCTCCTATATTTCCTCAGGTGTATTGCAGTCTATCAGAATGAGCACATATATCATTATATATTTATATGAACATTCTAAAGCATTTTAAATGGAATGAAAGAACTCATATCGCCCCCTAAACTTCCTGTAGTGTATTACAATTTGTCAGATTGAATGTTTTGACTTGTATGTATATTATAGCTATAAGCAAAGTGTGTGAGAGAGGTGTTTTCTACTAATTTTTTCTAGAGGCCGACTAATAACTAAGGAAAAGTCGCACTTTTCTTCCTCTTTTTACACTGGGAGAGGAAAGTGAACTGAAGTTTTATCTTGCCCACTAACCCAGGGAAGGTTGAAAACAAGTCTCTGTCCTCTTGTATATCCCTTGCTGGTTCAGGGAAGTGAAGCATAGTAAAAAACAATACTTTCTTTCCTCTATTTCTCTTTTTTATTTTTGCGCTTGGGGCTTGAGACAAGCCAGAGGGCTCAAGTTGGAATGGCCTCAAGGGTATACCAAGGTTAGCAGCTCAGTCAGAAAGCTGTGTTTGAGCTCTCTATAAACTCACAGCTAACACAGGTCAGTCTTAATTACTAATGAGGCATTCTCCACCACCTTCAGGTGGGAAATTGTGGTCCAGTGTATGGCTGGGATGTTGCATTATTTTTGACATATGGTAAATTTACCTCCCCAAAAGCAAGTACAGTATGTGCTATGTACAGTGCTGTTTAAAACGTTAGTTTTTTATATATGACTTGGCTCATGAAAAGTGAGCTAATATTACTTGTCTGTAAGTGGCAAAAATATGTGAACTTTTGCTTTGAGTATCTGGTGTGATTCCCTTGAGCAGTAACTAAACATTTCCAGTAATTGTTGATCAGTCCATCCACCACATTTATATTAGATTAAGGTCAGGACTGTGATTTGGCCTTTCCCAAACATGAGCTGTATTCTTCTTTAACCATACTTTGGTAGAACGATTTGTGTGCTTAGGGTCATCATCTTGTTGCATGACCAATGTTCTGTTGAGATTCAGATCAAAGACAGATGTCCTGACATTTTCCTGAGATTTTTAACAGATGTGATGAGGATTTTCTGCTAGAATTGAGTGTTTTCCTGTTTTCAAACATAATTTATCTTATTTAAACAAAAAGTTTGTCTCATCCACACATAAAACATTGTTCAAATAGCCTTCTGGTTTGTTCGTGCAATTTTTAGCAAACTGCAGACAGGCAGAGAGCAGTGGCTTTCTACTTGGAACCCTGCCATGCACACTATTGTTGTTCAGTGTTCTCCTGGTGGTGGTCTCATGAAGTTACCTTGGGTCCCTTTGTGACCTAACAGACTATTACTCGCTTTGGTCTTGGAGTGATCATTATTGGTCAGTCACTCATGGGGAGAATAATTATGGTCTTCATTTCCTCCATTTGTACACAATCTGTCTGACAGTGGATTGGTGGAGTCCAAGCCCTTTAGAGATGGTTTTGTAACCTTTTCCAGTCTGATGAACATCAGCAACTCTTTTTCTGAGGTCCTCAGACATCTCCTTTGTTTGTGCCATGATACACTTCCACAAATAGGTGTTGTGAAGATCAGACTTTGCTAATTTAAAGTTTTACTCTTTAAATAAAACAGGGCACCCACTCACTCAAAAATAATCTTTAAATTATCATAAAGATTCACATACATAGACATGTAATATTGGCTCATATTTTTTAATAGATAAATGACCAAGTCTCATATTTTTGTCTCATTTATTAGGGTTCCGAGCACAAAGTGCAAGGAAACCTATTGTATTTTTTTGTTAGGATTATTATTATTCCTCCTCTTCTTCTTCTTCTTCCCTAAAACGAATCGTGCAGACCAAACCGTAAGGCCTAGAGACACGAAACTTGGTCAATAGGTAGTAGTCCCCCCCGCTACTCAGGCACTCGCACTCAGCCACATCGGCCTTTAGGGGGCGCTATAGCGCATGTCAACGCGTTTGGTCAACTAATTCAAATACCGTAAGGCCTAGAGACAAAATTCTTTTTTTAAATGATTCCTTGGCTCAAACAAAGCTAATTTGTCATTTGGACCATCAAGCTCCGCCCACTTAGATTTTTTGCTAATTTGCATAATATGCGAAACCAACTTTTGCGAACTAGTCCTAGGATTTTTG
>BRDA01008686.1:56652-71324 GCA_036984385.1 Crenuchus spilurus | reverse complement strand
CAAGCCATGGTTTTAATGAATTGGCTGTAATGCATTGCTTTAACTGACGCTACAATCAAACACTTCATGTAGGACAAAACTTAAATCAGTACTTGAAACATTGGTCACTTCATGCCTTTATAGGGTGATGCAATAGTAAAACTACACTGCTTATACATGTGACAGTGGAGCATATTAAAGGTGTTCACTGTAAAGACTCAACACTTGTAAAGTATTTCTTCTGTCTAAAACAAATGTAAAGCTTTATGTACCAAGCTCAAAGGTACTTCACCTGATGCCATGAAAGCCTTTCTATTAGACCATATTCAAGCGAATTAAGCTATTTGTCTCATTTTGCTCGGAACCCGTTAATTGCCGCTTGCGGCTATATTTTGAGTATGTTCTACTCTTAGGACCTGTGTGACAATCTGATGAAGTTTTAGACCACATTTATGCGGAAATGTAGAAGATTCTAGTTCACAAACATTTAAGCACCACTGTATCTATGAATGTATATTCACCACTATATTTTCTGTATTGCAAAAGTTCTTTCTCATAATCTGCACCATCAGTCATCACAGCTCATATATTAAACACAGAGTTTCTAGATTATGTCAACTAGTGATCAACCAATTTACATTTTTGAATGACTGATCCTGATATTTACAGTGCAGGGCAGCTGATGGCTGACCTATAATTCCGGTATCATATTGTGCCCCTCTGGTTCTTTTTGCACTTGAGAAAATATAAACATTAAAAATAAAATAATAATCAACTTGAGACGAAAGGGTAAGTTTATCAGTCATGCCGTTATCTGCCTGTAGAGTGCTGAAATTGACACTAGGGAGAGACACTAGGGGGTTAGCATTGATCTAACATTCTACAGCATCTACACTAATAATGCTGCCTGCAGATGTGCCTGTAAATGTGACATTTTTTGTTTACTGGCTCAGGGCACAGGATGATTGTTTAAAAATAATCAGCTGATGCAAGTTATCTCAAACTGCTTGATTAATAGGTCTATCACTAATGTCAGCTGACCTGACTTATCTCTGTCTCTACTTAGGACACCGTGCTGGACATGATCAAGGATGCCATGATTGCCAAGGCTGATGTGTCCAAAGGTTTCCTCATTGATGGCTACCCCCGCGAGGTCAAACAAGGAGAGGAGTTTGAGAAGAAGGTGAACATAGCATCGATGCACCTCACGTCATTACAAATTGACTTGGGCTGTTCTATTTTCAGTTCTGAGCTCAGGACCCACATTGATTTTGTCTTTGATATTTTACGCGTTAAATGTGTAATTTGTTAAAAAACAATTTCAAACTGTATTTATGTTCTACACATGCTGATTTAGCTCAGATTAATAAAAGTTCTCCAGCAAAAGGTTTTCACCACCTGCTTCATCTTCCCTAAAAAATTAAATAAAGCCCAAAATCCACAATCCCTACATTTGGGTGATGGCCCCACGCATTTTTGGGTGGAAACAGCCACTTTAATGTGATGAGTGGTTAATACAAATTTGCCTTTGCCACTATAAAGGCACATGTTGAGAACACTGCCAGGCAAGCAGAATTGGCATAAAAAAATCAATGAAAAAGGTTTTGATGAGTGTCATTTTCAGTATACATTCATGGCAAAGGATGTATGACATCTTTAAGCAGACCCACATCAGTCTTACAGTTAGTGTACGTATATGCCTGACCCCTGTGACCTGTATTCTCTTTAGATTGGAGCTCCCGCTCTGCTGCTGTACATCGACGCCAGGGCCGAGACGATGGTGCAGAGGCTGATGAAGCGTGGCGAGACAAGCGGCCGTGCTGACGACAACGAAGAGACCATCAAGAAGCGCCTGGACCTTTACTACAAAGCCACAGAGCCCGTCATTGCCTTCTATGAGGGCCGCGGCATCGTCAGGAAGGTCAGTAAGCAGCTTTAAGTAGTGATGGACTTCCTAAACAGGAAGTTAATAAAAATGAAAGATCAGGTGAACTAATGATGGAAGCTTATATCCCAACACTGACGATCATAGCAACCCAGCTAAGATTTGTTGTCTTCTATGTTTAATTATTTAGTTTAGTTATTCTAAGAACATTGTCTTTATGTTCTCATAATATCCTTTGGAAAAATGTTCCAGCATTTGAGGTTTTTATAGTTCAGCAGATGTACTTTTGTCTATAAAAAATGGGGAAAAAGTTGCAGAGACCATCCTAAGGTCTGTTTTTATATGTTTTAATACATGATAGTACACTCATCAGCATTAATTAGCATTAATGAGCAGCATTAATACCGTTCACATTGGGGCAGTCGTGGAGAGCAGGTCCAGGTCGTCAGTTTGATCTCCTAAACCGACCGGACATGACCGAAGTGCACTTGAGCAAGACCTTAACCTCCAACTGCTACCCGGCCTCGGTAAATAGGGCTGCCCACTCCCTATGTGTTCATTTTATGAGCGAAAATGAACTTTTTCACCAAATTCTAATTCTAATCTATTTGAGATTACTGTACTTGCCAGAGTCTGAGGTAGGTGTGCCATGAGTGCTGCTCACATCTTGGAGACACAGCAAAATGCTAGTTAGGGAGGAATAACTAGCGAGACTTTATAAACGAAGCGTTATAATATTTAGAGACTACAAAATTGTTGCCATGAAATGTATCATTCTCTCTTATGTAATTTGTTCATGCATTAACCTGTGTGCTTGCTTTTTTTCCTTTAGATTAACTCCGAGCTTGCCGTGGATGATGTATTCTTGGAAGTTTCTAAGGCTATTGATGGCCTCAAGTAAAGAGCACATGACTGGATGAACTTTTGTTGTGTCTTTATTTCTTATACACCAAAATGCAGTGATCACAACAACAACAGCAACAACAACAAAGTAATAAAGCTGTAAGCTGAACTCACCTGGGTCAAATCACAATAAAGGCTTTAAAGCCAGGTTGGGCCAGACAAGCCCAGGTGTCTGGACAATCTCTACAACTGAGCTGGGAGGCAGGCGTCTAGCCTGCGAGAACTTATTTAAGCTTTGAATGGGTTCTAGTTTTTGTTTGCGATGTTAGCTTCACTGCTCCAGTTCTAAGTTAAAGCAAAATTTAGACACCAAATCGATCTTTGCTGCATCTGATATAAGTTGAAAGAAATGGTAAGGATTTTAAAAACTTTTTATCTACATAGACAGTAACTATTTACTTAGTCAGTAAAAGACTAGTTATAGGTACAGACTGGTATAAATACAGACTTTAGTCCATCTGTTTCTCCATACTTTGTTCACCCTGTTCCTCACAGGTCCATCCCAGAGCAGGTGGATCATTCTCAGCACTGCAGTGACACTGATGTGGTGGTGTGTTAGTTAGTGTGTGTTGTGTTGGTACGTGTGGATCAGACACAGTGGAGCTGCTGGAGGTTTAGACACACCTATGTTGTTTGTCCACCTTGTAGATGTAAAGTCAGAGATAGGAGCTCAGTGCAGTTTGTGTTGGTCCTCTAGTCCTTCATTGGGATGCTGTTGGTTAGTGCACTGTTTTCGCAGTGACACTGAGGTGTTTAAAAACATCAGCAGCTCTGCTGTGTCTGATCCACTCTTAACACACTAACACACCACCATCACATCAGTGTCACTGCAGTGCTGAGACTGATCCACCTGCACTGTGGGGGTCCTGATCACTGAAGAACAGGGTGAGTAAAGTATACAGATGGACTACAGTCTGTAATTGTAGAGCTACAAAGTGCACCTGTATGCTCAGTGGAGAGTGTTGATAGGTGCTGTATGTGTAAGTGTCAAATGATGATGATACAAGTGAAGGAAGGGGATTATAATCTCATTCATCTAAACATCAGAAAGTGAAGTACAGCGTGAAGTACTAGCGCCCCCTTGTGGAGAGAAGGGTTCAAAGGCTGCAGGATGTGTCAAAGGACGCCAGTGACGTTAAAAGAGCGTCAGGATGCAGAACATCAGTTACATTCCAGGTTATCAGACCAAACAATGTAGTCAGCGTTTCCTTTCTTTTCTTTTTCTTTTTTGCTACCTCTTGAGTGCTGTTTACCAGACAGATGGAACAGATGAAAAGGGGCAAAATAAACACAGCTCACATCAAAGCCACAGGTCATAAGTTCACCGAGTCCAGGCAATCAAACATGTCCAGTAGCTACAACAGAAGCTCCAAAAGGCCCAGGATGCAACTGTTTACTACCAAGGGTCGCAACACTGTCTCCACATACTGAGAAAGCAGACACGATTCAAAACAGGCTTGTGTTGTTGGAAATGCTCTCCTCGAATCATCACATGCTCACAGCCTTCCTGTGCCTGATGCTTCATGCCAGAGACTTCCTCCTGAGCCGAAAAACACTTTCCAACAGGTATCCGGATTATCCTCGGAGGAGCCCTGACCTGGCCGGCTCTGATGAGGAAAAGGAAGAAGAAATCGCTTTTTGAAAGAGGATCAGGATGCGTCCTTTAGAAGCTTGATTAGGAGTGGTGTAACACAACAGGGATGCACTCTTAAAGGTGCCAAAATGGCACTTTATAAGCATTTTAGGAGAAGCTTAATAGCAAGTGAGGAATGGCCAAATTCTGGCCCAAATACCACTACAGAATGATGGTGATGAACGAAACACAGCCTTAGTTGAACCAGATTTAAAAACAGAATTTGGGTATTATAAAGTCTATAGTTGAGCCAATTTTGCCCTAAATAAGATAAAAGGTTTCACTGGGCAGGTTGTACTTGTGCCACATGTGTCCAAGAGTTCAAATGACAGGCCTTAAATGTGACCGCTACACGTATGTGCCTTAAATGGGCCAGATTGGGTCCAGAATTGCTTGCCATTTGGGTCACTGAGGTATTTTGGCCCAAGGGTTCGTATCAAGGAAAACCATCTTGTTTTGAGAAAAAAGTGTTTGATTTAATATAGTATGCAAGCATTCTTAGAATGCCAAGACTCTTCAGTTTCCAGTCCATATATGAAGCCTACTTATCAATTCTGAACCAAATATATCGAATTATGGCACTTATGGGTCAGTTATGGGTCAGTTTTGCAATGGTGAGTGTATTGTGGGACAAAATTTACCTGGACGTAATACTGATGTTATGGCATTTGGACTCTTGGCCAACATATTTACATAGATCTTCCTCTTCAACATATAGCAGTTTGGCCCCACCCATTTATGCTGAAGTTATAAAGAGTGTTTCTGCTTGAACTGCAATTTGAATGAGGCACAATACAGGGCAGCCAATCAGAGCAAAGCTCTGACATCATCTTAAAGGCACAGTAACAAAAACAGCCTGTTGAATTTGCAAGGATAAAGAAAATCTTATAATTGTCATATAAAATTGTGACTGTAAGATATCACAAAAAATAAGCAAGAAAAAATGCAGGATTTGGGTACTTTAAAAGTTTGACGTGTAAATAGGAAAGTTCAGTTAAACATATTTTTAATGAAGTGCTTTAAAAGCTTCTTTATTGTCTCCAAAGCTTCTACATCATTTGCATTAGTATCAATGCAGCTTTAAATGTGAAATGGGACAACAATGGTTGGACTTGGGGTTCTAGGAGAAACCTTAAATTGTTATAGAACTTTTACGTTGTATTCTCTGTTCTTTATTTCCATAAAGTTATTCTTCAACGAATGAATCAAAAAGCCGAGATGAGGCAGGATTAAATACCAGTCATAGTGTTGGGATAAGTTCTTCTCCTACATGAGTTCCTCTGTGATTTTGTTCCCATCCGGATTGGCCATGTCCGTGTTTTTCTCCCTCTCCCTCTGAGAACATGACAGACTGAACTACATACCAAACTCATCACTCGTCTGATCATTTTAATCCCATCCAGACATACATCTCTAGTCTTGCTGAAAACAATAGATGTTTCACCATTGTTTTGTGCCATAATTGCTCTCCTAGTGCCCAAATCCAGCTGAAACCCTCCCCTGGAAAAACATTATTTGCGTTGATGGAAAATACAACACACTAGAAAGTTGTTAGTCCTGCAGTCATTTTACTGTCGTCCATATCTGAGGAAACATCTACAATGTGGTTGTCATTATGGCCGTCCCCCTGATAATCTAATCCAGTCCCAAAAGGGTTTAAGATTGTATTTTAGGATGAAACTGAGGGGAAAAAAACAAAAGAGCATTAAAATCACTTCCATCTTAAATCATCGGGGAGCAAGGCAGTGGTGTACAGAAAATACAACACGTTCATCATTTTCACCACAAAGATGACTTCTTGACATAAAACCATAATAAAATGCAACAAGCTCTGCCTAATCTATCCCCTTCAAATGATGTACTGCACAATATGATTTTATTGAGAGCACATTCAAAAGATTTGCACACAATGTTACGAGGCTGCAGCGCCGCTGCTCTGAGCAGGGCTGAGTTTAATGGCCCAGGCATTGTTTTAGGTGAACATCTCTGCAGCATCCAGCTAGAATACTTCAGGCAGGTTTACTGCTATACAGTCCACTGTGTTCTTTAGAATTCTCTGCCCAAATCTTTGTATTTTATACACAATTACATTATATAAATCCTAAATGTTGATGATTTTGTTGTAACAGAAAATGTGTTTTATGATTTGTAACACAATAAACTATGATCAAATTTTACTGCTGAACACTAAAAATACAGGAATTTTTAGACTTTTAGTCTCAGAAGTCATTTATTTCAGGCTGCACAGCACTGAAAGGACATTATGTAGGTTACAACTTCAGTTTGCGCCACAAGACAATGTGCTGGCTCATAGTTCTGGAACTTGCTTTTGGCTAGAGGCTCAGTAATAGAGCTCAATTTGGGTAGTATCTTATAGTTCTAGAGGTGAAGTTTGGCCAATGCTTCAGTTCTAGAGGTCATCTTTACTAGCAGTATATAGTTCCAGAACTTAGGTTAAGCCAATGGTTCAGTTCTAAAGCTTCGTTTGGCTTCAGTTTTGCCAATAGTTCAGTTCTAGAACTGAATCTGGCTGGAAGCTCATTGTTCTAGATTTCAGTTTGGCCGGTAGCTCAGGTCTAAAAATTCAGTTTAGCTAGTGGATCATAGTTCTAGAACTTAGTTTGGTTTGTGGCTAGACGTCAACTGTCTGGTTGCTTGATGTTCTACAATGCTGCTGATTAGTAGTTTGTTGTTCTAACTTCTTAAAATCCACAGAACTGCTCATGAATCTGGTGCTTTTTCCTTCTAATCGGATATTTTCTACTTTCTTATTTTCTAAAATCCACTCGAAATAGAGAAGTTATGTGAAAGAAGTAGATATTTTTGAGTCCCAAAACAAATAAAACTGAGCACTCAATTTCTGTTCTGCTGAAGGACTAAAAGCTCCCATATTTGCAGTTCTAGGCTCTTGAAGTCCAGAACAAATAGATCTAGAATGAAATTGGTTGAGAGCTTATCTAGAGAAGATCAGTGCCTAGTAGGTTAGCTCTTAGATCTAGACATCGTTTAGTTAGTAGGCTAGCTCAGAATTCCTAAATATGATTGGATAGTGCATCATAGCTCAAGTGTGCATTTAGCTTGTTGTGTTCAAAGTTATAGAACCCATATATTATTGAGAGTACTGATCAGATGTCAATGAGTGTAAACATGGCCATAGTACATATTTCACATGAAGTTGGGTCCTACTAGCATTAATTTTAGATATTGGTGCATGGTTCTAGAACCCAATCTGGTTAGTGACTTCTAGCTGTAGAACTCAGTTTGGCTGTTGATGCCTAGTTGTAGAATTTAATTTTACTGTTAAGACATAGTTCTATGTAGAATGTTAATTTGCCTAGTGACTCAGTTCTAGAAATCAATTTGGCTGCTGCTTAATTCTAGAACCTTAATCTGACTAATGATTGGTAAATAGGTTATAGGTAATTTCTGTGTAAAAAACATAATCCAGAGTTTTATGAGCCAATGCTGGGGAATGAGTATCATAGCTGCATGTATGAGTCATTGCGCTGAGCTGAATAGCTGCAGGAAAAAGGCGAATCATCCAGGACAATGGCCGCACGTGGCTGAAGCCCCAGACCAGACACACGAAACAGAATGTCCACCTCCTCACCTTTGTTTCAATGCGTTCAAGGCAGGGACCATGGACACCCGCATAGAGGATCTTTTCCTGTTATTGACCTCTACAGGGGGCCAGGGGGTTGTTTGAGGGGCCACCTTTCCCAGTCTACGTGCAGACTCACACTCAGTGTTTGTCCACCTGGAACACAAGTACGTTTTTTTGTGTCTTATGAAACACTGTCCTATTCATCTCTGAATTTCTGAACAATCAATGGAATAAAATAATAAAAAAACAGACCCATTGGTAGATCTTTCAGATGTTCAGTCTTGGAGAACCAGCAAACACACTAACACCACTTATACGAAATTATAACAATTAGCCTACATTATTCACCCTTGACTAAGTTTTCCAGTCTCCAGACAACAATGAAATGCACTAAGAGCTAAAAATTATTTTTAGTCCACAAGCAAAGAGTGAGGAAATGAATTTCACTCCTATGGAGCCGGCGGTTTTTTCCTCCTCTGTTTTCTAACGGACGTTCGTCTGTGCTGCCCTTTCAACACCACATTATTTTTTCCCAACAGAATTATGACAATCCCGCCCCTCCTGTGCTAGGATTGGACAGAAGTTCATAGATCTCAAATGTGTAGTTCATTTTTGTTTTATTCTATAAAATTCTACCAAATTCCAAATAAAAATTCCAGATAAGAAATATATAAAAAATGGAGTATTGTAAAAAGTGCATTGTTGTTCTTAATTTCATTCATAAAGGTGTTTGTTCATTTTGTTCTAATGTTGATGAGTTTGACACAACTCACGAAAACCAGAAATTCAGAATCTCAACTTTATTAGAATATTTTATTTGGAATTTAAGTAAATTACTATTCAAATCATATCAACATTAAAACAAAAAAGCTTGAAATGTGTCACTTTACATGTAATGAATATAAAATATATGACAGTTTTGAGTTAAACTATGAACAAAAATGTATGCTTTAAAACAATCTTATAATTTTTGATATATGTTCATATTTACAGACAATGAACAACTGGTCAAAGATGCAGTGTTTCAGACCTCAAAAACCACAAAGAAATGTCTGAAACCAATATTTGGTGGAATAAGCCTGATTTGTTCAAGCTCCCCAATCGTTCACTGTTGGGTGACATCATAAAGCAGGTCAATGTCGTTTGATGACTTGATCGCGTGTTCTTAATGGACTTGAAGTTTGAGAATTGGGCTGGACATTTGCAGTGGTCTGTTAAATTTTTAAACAGCTGTCAGTCAGTAGGTTTATTGATAGTTTTGGAAGACACTTCATAGATCTAGGATGACATTGGCTGAGAGCGTATAGCTGGAGAAGATGAGTGCATAGTAGGTTAGCTCTTAGATCTACACAATATTTAGTTGATAAGCTAGCTCACAATTCCTCAATTAGTTTGGGAAGCTAAAAAAAGAACGTTGCAAGAACACTGCAAGAACGTTCCATTTAGGTTATGCTAACGTTTACAGAATGTTATGGAGTGGAGTTCTTGTTTGGTTATCAGAACGTTACGTGTGAACATTAAGCTAGAACATTCTTTGAACATTCCCTTAATGTTATTATTATTATACACCCGATCAGGTGGCAAACAGGAAACATTCTTTCATCGTTAGGCTAATGTTAGCTTATAATGTTATTTCTAGGTTTGTTCAAACTTTAGTCAAAACCTTCAAAGAATGTTCCAGGAACGTTGTAATTTAACAGAACCATTCAAGAACAATACCAGAACGTTAGTTTAACGTTCGGTGTTAACATGGGATCATAGCTCAAGAAAACCTTTCTTCTTGTGTTCAAGTTCTATAACCCATATATGACTGAGAGTACTGATCAGATGCTAATGAGTGTAAACATGGCCATAGTACATATTTCACATGGAGTTGGCTAATACTCCATAATACTAGCAGCCAATAATTCAAGAACCCAATCTGGTTGGTGGGGCTTGATTCAAGAACCCTAATGTGGTAAGTGACCCATAGTTGTAGAACTCACTTTGGCCATTGGTGCATAGTTCTAGAACTCATTCTAGCCTGTGGTGTACAGTTCTATAACTCAGTTTGTCTTGTGATTGTCTAGTAGCGATCTGGTCTCGTCATCGGAAGGTTGCCGGTTCGATCCCTGGGCAAGTCATGACTGAAGTGCCCTGGAGCAAGGCATCTAATCCTCAATTGCACCCTGGTTAGGGCTGCCCACCACTTGGGACCCATTTTGTTGGCATGTATTCTCACAGCCTAGTGTGTTTACGAGTGTGTGTATTTCACTGCACGGGTAGGTTAAATGCAACGGTCATATTCCATTGTGTGCAAATCACATTGGCAAAAGTTGAATGTAATCTACTAGCTGTGATTCTATAGTGTTGTTCATGAATAGAGTAATTATTTAATTCCTTCAGAGCTTCACAACTTAGTTTTTCATCTGAGATACACACAAAAGGGAGGAGTCATATGAAAGCTGAACCCCTCTTCTTTCTACTCAAGTTGTTCATTCATTCATTTTAAACGGATAATGAACGATTCTGCTTGAAATAATCCATGTGTCATAATATCATCAGTTACAATAACTGCTAAATATGTTACATTTTTTTGTTTTCAGTCTTTTACTGATGTTTGACTCATAACCAAATAGAACTGAACACTCAGTCTCTTGTGGGACAAATCTGAAACTACATAATGTACCTGCAATGCTGTGCAGCCTGAAATAAAGGATTTCTGGGACTAAAAATCTAAAAGCTACATTTTAGTGTTCAGCAGTAAACTGTAAAAATGTGGAATTATAATAAAAATCATAAAACACTTTTTCTGAAGGAGTCTTTGTCTAAAAACATCAACATTCGCTTTTGTATTTAATGTAGTTAGTTACTGTATAGAAACACTAAGATTAGGGTGTAGGGAGCTTAAGCTGGAAGGCCACATGACAAGCTTGGAGCGTTCTAGAACGCGCCCTTCTTGTGTATGAACTTCTGGCCAATCCCAGCGCAGGAGGGCGGGGCCTGCCGTAATACGGGTGCGTAAAAAACAGCGCGGTCTGGACGGTGCGGCTCGCGGTGGGACAGTAAAGTACAGCGACAGGAGTTTTACAGCATTAAAAGGTGGGTTTACATTACTTTAATAAACTGAGCTGACCACCGGAGAACAGCCCTTCATACATTAACCAGCTGCTGAGCGGATGAAATGAACTTTCATGGTGTTTTCCTGCTTGTGAGAGTCTCTGTGAACGCACTGGACACTTCAGTCCCCTACTAAAATACCATAGTAAAACCATAATGTAGAACCACGTTTTTGTTGGACACTAACACGATGGTAGTACAATGGTAATACTATAGTAAAATTAATTGTAGTATTATGGTAAAATTAATTGTATTACTATAGTAAAATTAATGGTATTACTTTATTAAAATTAATTGTATTACTATAGTAAAATTAATGGTATTACTTTATTTAAATTAATTGTATTACTATAGTAAAATTAATGGTATTACTATGGTAAAATTAATGGCATTACTGAGGTAAAATTAATTGTATTACTATAGTAAAATGGTATTACTATGGTAAAATATATTACTAGAGTATTACAACTAATTGCACTATGGCAATACTAGTTGTATTACTATGGTACTACCTGTAGTAGTGCCTTCATTGTAGTTGGAAACATGGTTGTACCATGGTAATTCATTCAACTATGGTAGTGTCATTGTGTAGTTTTTTATATGGTAATGTCAAATACCATTGTACTGTATATTTGAATGGTAATGCCATGAGATAATAAAATGTTATGTGCATAAAAGTATTGAGAATACAATGGTACTGTCTCATTCCATGGAATAATGTACCATGATAATACCATCATATACCATCATACAGCCATGGTAGTACCACAGTATTTTTTGGAAGGGGTATATGGAGTGAACACTTGACTTTTTAGCCATCTACAAAAGTGTTCTATAGTTGTGGGCACTTAAGTCCGAAAAAAACTCTATTATTATTATTATTATTATTATTATTATTATTATTATTATTATTATTATAACTAATATTAGAATAAACACTCTTAAAAATAAAGGTGCCACACAAAGTTATTTTGGTGATGCAATTGAAGAATAATTTTTGATTCCTTTAAGAACATTTCAAATAGCTGATTATTTAAAGAAGCATATTATTAACGAGCTGTGTGAATGTGTAAAGTTCTATAGACTTGAAGACTTTACATAGGCGAAGACTAGACAACATTAACCTCAGATCTTGAACATCTTCACACTCACACGATCTCATAAACAGAAAAAAGTTATCTAACAGTCATTTAAAAGTTTCTTTAAGGAACCAAAAATTCTGCTTCTGTGGTATAACTCAGAGAACCCTTTGTGGAACAAATTTTTAAACATTGTACATTCTGTGAAAGTTTTGGTTTAAGCCTTTCCAAACCTCTTTCATTATTATTATTTGTATCATTGGTTAATCAGTACTTCATTGTGGTGAAGTGTGGTGCTGATGGTGTTTAACAAGCCTGTGACTGATGAGCATCCAGGAGAACATCTTTGACCAAACTTTGTTCTTCAAAGTAGTTGATTGGATGGAGCTGAGATGTTACTAATGAGTCATTTCAACTACAAATGGTCACATTATGGAACTTCCTCTATAGCATCAATCAGCATAAAGTCTTAAGACCAAATCCTTTACAAATGACCAATACCTGGTTAGGTTAACCCCCTGGAGTCTGAGAGTACTTCAGACACTGATTTAGTCTGATATGCCTTGACTTTTTTAGTGTTACACAGACTTTTGTTCAGCACAAACTCAGCAACAACAGTGCAAAAACAATGAGTGTCATAAATCTATATTTTGATTAAATCTGCTCTAAACTTAGACTTATATAGCTCTTTAGATGTTTTTTTTTTGTGATCAGAAAAGAATTAGATTTTTTTTCTTAGGAGGATTGTACAGTAATCCTTGAGCTAGATGCAGTTCCTGATCATTCATCTGCTATTTTTGTTTACCATGTGTTTTGTTGCACTTGCAAGTACTGACCACCAGGTGACAACACAGGATTTTGTTACTGAGGTTTGCTAAAGAGCCTCTCATAACACTATAACATTCAAACTAATACATATATAAGCTAATTACTTATACATGTATTGATCACCATGCATGAAAGCCTCAAGACAACATTAGTACTCTAAATATCAGTATCAGCCATTGAAAAATCTATATCGATCAGTCAGTAGAGAAAAACACCTGGAACCAAACTTCTACAGCATTTGTGTGTATTTGAATGCATTTTAATGTTGTGTATTGTATTTACAAGCAAAGAGAAATGGTTTTAAATAAAATGTCAGCACATATTTTATTTCAGTGTTGTTGATGGACATAGAGTGAAGTGTTTATCTGTCTGCCTGGGATGAAATTAGAAAAGTTTCACCGATTACTGTGTAAGAGTTAGAATGAAGAATATCTATATAATCTGGTACCTACGTTTGAGATGTACTCTACAAAGGCATCCAGATGTTGTTCTCCATTAAATAAGCCATACATATACTCTAAATGTTTCATCTTAGTGAACTAAGCTCATCTTAGCTAAGACCCAGATGTTTCATAATAGTCATCCAAAGAAAGTCTAGCAAACATATACATTAATCTAACATGATGTTCTGGACATGATGTTCTAAAGTATTAGTCAACGTTTTACTGTAACTGTAATAGTAAATGAGCCCACGTCATGGACCTGGCCCCCTCCAGACATTCCCTGACCAGCAGTAATCAGAAGGAATGTCCACCAATCAGTCATTTCAGAGTGTTTTCAGAAGAGTAATGGTCCAAAAAGAGGCAACTTCCATGGTCTTTAGTTAAAACGAGCCCCATGAGAGTTTACTGCTAACGCCCGCCTTCTCCTCAGCACCTCCAGGAAGTGTCAAGGCTGGACTGGAGTGGTCAGCTCAGCTGAAATACCAGAACACACACACGCGCACGAACTCACACTGGCCCATAACACTACTGAGCTGGACCCCACGCTGTCCACAAGAGGAAAAACCATCACTGCGGAGGGTTAAAATCAGCAAAATGGAGAGCATCACTGTGTTCCTGACCTATCTGATGTGCCTCAGCACTGTGGCTTCAGGTAAGAACACAAAGCTGGAGTATTATGCATAGAAACTGTAAATGTTATTACAGTAAATTTTACTGTAGAATTGTGTTAAGGCACATACAGTCATTTGATTGAGTATTTTATCATTTAAATCATCTCCACGGATGATTGAGGATGTTCTGTTCAGGAACAGTTCTTCAACAATCACTATTTTAGTGGTTCTTCTGTTGCATCACTCCAATGATCCTTTTTTCGACAAATAAGTTCTGATTCTAGTGCATCGCAAAAATTAAAATTTTGTGAAAATGTTCATTTTTGTTCATAATTTCATTAAAAAATTTGAACTGTCATATATTTTATGTTCATTATACAGAAAGTGATATTTTAAGCATTTTTTGTTGTAATGTTGATCAGTATGGCTTATAGCTTATATGAAAATCTAAGCTCAAATGATTTTATTTGGAGTTTGACTACAATACTCTTCAAAAATATCAACATTAAAACAAAAATAAAGGCTTGAAAAATCAATAACTTATGACAAATAAACATTTTTTTCACAATATTACAATTTCTGAAGATGCACTAGTACATCATTTATGC
>BRDA01008686.1:35232-56552 GCA_036984385.1 Crenuchus spilurus | reverse complement strand
AAATAATAAGGAAAACGTTTGGCTGCAGTTGGGCCAAAGCTGGCCCAGTTGTCACCAGCCAACTGTTTCATATGAGATATGCTTTAATTCCAGTTAAACTGAGGCTTTATTCCATCACCTGTATTCGGACAAAGTCATCACCGTCATGCCATGGCAATATTTGGGCCAATTAAAGTGAGTGCCAAAACTGGGCCACCACTCACTTGTTTCACCTTGTAGTTTCACTGTAGATTCATTATCCATTTAAAACTTCCACTCATACCAGTGCAGCACATACTAACACACCACCACCACATCAGTGTCACTGGGAAATATCCACCACAAGTAATACAAGCTCTGTGTTGGTTCTGTGAGGGTCCTGGTCTTTGAGGAACAGGGTGAACAAAGTATACAGAGAAACAGATTACATTACATTACATTACATTACATTACATTACATTTAGCGGACGCCTTTATCCAAAGCGACTTACAATAGTGGGAAAGTACAGATGCGAAAAATACTAGAGTTGTACTAGTATTTACTAGTACTATATATACTAGATTTAACATTTGGATATCGAATGCCGAGGTGCCGATGAACATTCAGGTGAACTAAAGACTGTGGAACGACAAAATGCACCTATATGTTCAGTGGAGCTAAATGGACAATGAGTGTGTGTACGTAGTGAGTGTTAGTGGAAGAAAAGAGAAAATGAATAACGCTTTGCTGAAATCTATTCCTGTACATGGCAGTTTCTAGTAAAGCTCTGGATTTCCTGGTAATATAATGGATTTGCGCTGTACCCCAGTGCTACGCATGTGGGTGGGTGTACTTGTTGTGCATTTTGCAATCTCTTCATGACTCATTCACTTTCTTCACCCCCTGGCTGCGGCCGAGGCTCCCTTATGAGTGTGTGTTTTGGCTCGGATTAAGGTCTAAGAGGTCAAACAGGAAAATGAGACACACTCACGCACACGCACACACGGTCAACGTCCAGCGAACAAGCGAAGCCTCATAAAGTGTGCCTGATGTATGGAGACGGCTTTGGTTTTCATCTCCTCCACTGACAGTGAATAAGATGGAGCTGTCCCAGCAGCCTCCAGCAGCTCTTTGCATGGGAAAGGATCGTTGAAGCTGCTGATAAAGTAGATAGAGCGAGGCTAGCAGGGCTTATAGCTCATTTAACACAGAACCATTTAGTGACATTGGCATTTCCTGGGTCAGCTTCACCGGTCAGCGCAAACACAGCCAAAGTCCTCAGCCGGCTGATCGTGGTGACAAGAGCTGAAATCTGAAATTCCTTCAGAGGCTCAAGATAAGTCTGCTGGTGTTGTGTGATATGCACACAAATTTATATCACAATATATTTCGCTGACAGAACAATAACAATATACAAAATATAGGAATAAATGTTTTAATTGATTTAAATGAAAGTCAATGGAACCAGACATTTTGGGTATTATATATATATATATAAATACACACACACACACACACACACACACACACACACACACACACACACATTCATATCAGAATATTATGACCACTTCCTAAGAGTGGGCCCAGATGTAAGTTCGCTTAATGGTGATCCTTGACACTTTCTTCATTGTTCCTGTGTTCGTCATAGAGGTTAACTCATTCATTTTGGCACATTGATTGCTTTGTATCACTCGCTGGAGTCGTCGTTCTCCTCTGGCATCAATTGCTCGTGGGGCACCACTGTTATGCCGTTGGGAGGTACTCAAATATAGAAGCGTACTGTCCATTTCTCATACAGCCTATGATTTACATGCACAATGTTTGTAATACATTTGACATGTTTGCATGCACATGAGTAATCAGATAATGCAAAATTCTGACAAGTCAGACAGTAATCTGCTTTACAACCAGCCAATAAACTTACAGGAGAAGAAGCATGTGATATAAATGTAAACTTCTAAAGATTTTTGTAAACGTGGACCCAACTAAATCATTTTTTCATGGTTTCAATAGTTATATCTCCCTACTTACAGTAAAAAACAAAAACAAACAAACAAAAAAACAGGGAGATTAGGTCAATTGGCAACTCTAAATGACTCTGGTGGTTTTGAATGAATGTGTATGTCTGTGTGTGTGTATGAATATATGAGTGCCTAGATATGGTTGGCACTCGATTCCGGTTGAGACACTGTGCATGATTGACTGCCACTTATCGCCGGTGTGTGTGGTTGAGTGTGTAAAAGGATTTTTTTTCTTTACATTTTTACCCCAATTTTCTCCCCAATGTATTTGGTAGCCAATCGACCCACCCATTTGTTGACTCTCCATCACTTGTAATGTTCCTGACTGTAGGAGGGTGCAGATAAAAAATGCCTCTTCCAATGCATGTGAAGTCAAGCTCAGGGGAGAGGGCAGGATCCCCAACTCTGGTGGATCAGCTGACGGTTGCCTGAGCCAGCCAACATTACTTAGTAGTGCTGGGGGGAGAGTGCCATCTTACCCGCCCAGAGAGTGCACAGCCAACCTGGGCCGGCTGCCGATGACAAGTAGCATGATCGGGATTCAAAATTGTGATCCTCAGATTAGAGGGCCTTAGTCTGCTGAGCCACTCTGTGTTAATTGTAAAGCTCCTTGTCTATTAGAAAGGCAGTATATAAGTGTAACATTCATTCATTCATACATACAAATTTCTGTCTATGTAAAGACGGAGAAAAGCTTTTTCTGAACAAGTATTTAATTAGTACTTTTATTTTGAAATGAACACATAGAACACATTTCCCATTTTGGAAGATCCTAGAAACAAAACTAAACATACCCCAGAAACCTTAAAGGGTCTACGTTCCAAATATATATATATATATATATATATATGTTGAATGAAAATATAGTTTTAGATATTCATGAGAGAAGCTTAAATAAGCAGAGACATGTTTTTCAGCACGAGTCATAGCGCTGCACTTTATTTTCCACCCTCTGCACAATCTATCATTTATATGATAATGACATGGTCATTCCAGACATTCCATTGGTGGATTTTTGGCTGTTGAATGTGTGAAAACCCCCCTCAAACAAAGATATCTCACCTGAACAAAGACATCTCATCTTGAGTGCTCTGTGTTTTGTTATGAACAAAAAATATTTTTTTGCATTTTAATCTTCTGAGATGCTTTAGGAAACATACTGTTAATTAACTAATCATTCATTTTCTTACTGAATTGATGAAGTGTTCATAAACATGGCACAAGCTGGTGGCAGGCTGAGGTGTGTGGTATTCTAGGCATGCCTCTGGATACAGCCTATAGACTTTATCAACAGAAATAAAGCTCATTTACAGGCTGATGTGAGAGCTATTTCCTGGCCTCAGAATCCAAACAGATTTGATAAAGACATATAAATGGCTCTGTAGGGCATAAATCACAGTTAGTGTGCCACCTGCACAGAGAGGCGCGAGTGCGTCAGAGTTACGCTGGTGCCAAGACCATTGCCATCATTGGCCCGTGTTTCTAAACATAGTGTTTCCTGTTGTCCGTACAAACACGGCTGCTTCCTGTTGCCTCATCCTCTGCCCATGGAAACGGTCAAGAGAGTGAACTTCTTGCCCGAGTTCATTACCTTCTTAGTGGCAGAAGTGCACAAATCACTTAAGTAGAAGTGCAAACAGTTCTACAGAACTCTTGTGCAAAAGTTAGTGCCCCCTGGTTAACCTATATGTATTTGTTAATATTGTAAATAAGTGAAGCATCTTCTATAAAGAACACATTTCTGCACATTATGCAAACATTATGATGTGAAATATTGTTTGGTTTTGTGTTAAATTTAGAAAATGAACAATGCATCGATTGGCTAAGACATTGACAGCTGTTGTCCGAGATATATTGGCCGTAACTCCTGTATCATGATACATATATATTACCAACACAAATGTATTGCAGTCTAAGCAAATGCTATGCTTTTTGTGCCTCTAGAATAATATGCATTAGGTTCCCCTGACTTTTATGATACATCTCAACCACTTTCTCACTGTGCATCCTCTTCAAGAGCTAATTCGATTGCCTATTTGCAACTATAAGCTGCAGTAGCAGTCGATTTGCTTCACATCCAGCAGAACAGTTGTGCACTCAACACAGTGTCTGAATAGCTGTCTCATTTCAAAGACAAAAACAGATCAATGAAGGTGCATTGCTGTGAGGATTTGATTGCATTCACTGACAAGAGTGATAGTGAGGTCAGAATTTTGGGTGATCCCCCCTCCCCCCTCACCTCATCCCAGAAGTGTAGGATGGAGTAGACAACATAGTTCCACTGCTCCACAGCTCAATACTCAGGGGATTTATACCCCTCTAACCCACACCTGGCATTAGGTATGCTGCCAGTAGGTTCATGTTTGGTCCTATTCTATTGGCATTACTTCTCGTAAGTACTTCTCGTTGGCATATGTACACCTGCTCCAACTTAAAGTAGCTGAATACATTCATTTAGAATGGGTGTCCACAAACGTTTGGACATATATTGTGTAATATTGTTCAAGCAGAAACAAAGCATGCACATCTAGAAGGTCTAAGTCAACATGACTGGAATGAGTGGTCTAAACAAGGAGACTAGTAAAACCTTAAGTAAACACAGGAGAGTATAGCAAAACCCTAAAGACAATGCTAAAGGGAAACAGGGCTCAGACGCTTTTACTACAGAGCCAAATTTAGGCATTTCCAGCTCTGGATAAATGCTGATACGGAGAAGATATGTTTTGAATCTCTGTTAGTTTTAGTTTGACGTTGATATACTAAGCAAAAACAGAGATAATATCATTTAGACTTGATGTAAAAGTTACATTTGTATGTCAGTGAGGTGAGAAAGGTGAGATGCCTGCAAGAAAGCCACTCAGTGCAGCTGAACCTGCCAACACTGCCCCAAGTGGACAAAAAAAGCATCACAGTTGCCTTTTGTTGTAAATAGTTGTATGTAGCTTTACATGATCTTGATTTTTACCACCATATGTTGACATTTACACTCTGAGTTAACATACATCTTAAAAGTGCTGCAGTGTATTTTTACAATTAGCATCCAAGCCTAATGTTGATATAAGAAGATTAATTTGCAAAAATCATTTCTCATTTTCTGAGATAGTTTGAAAACTCATGTTGCTCTTTATATTGTGTTTCAATTTTGTGATGATTGGACCAAATAAAATGGCCCAAATTGACTTAGAAAAATGTCTGGTTCCATTGACTTCCATTTAAAGCTTAAAACTTGTTTTCCTTCTCCTTTAAAATTATGTGGGTTCTGTTTTTGCAAACAAACTCCAGAGCCAGAGCAGAACCAATAAGATAAATCTGTGCCACATCATTGCAGGGAGAATTATGACTATTTATAGACAGACAGAAAGACAAATAGACAAGTGAGTGTCAGGGAGACAGTGAGTCTGTCAGTCTGAGACTGGCCGACTGCAGGTCCAGGCCAAGTTCGAGAACAATGACGCCGCCTGCCTGCTGATGCCACAGGTTGCGGATAACTAGACTCCATCTTTCAACCAGGCCCTGCTCGTCCAGGACTAGGGGCTGAGCTTGCGGCTGATTGGCAAGGAAGTGACACCTGACCTGTCTTTTCCTGAGGAAGGATGCGGTTTACTTCTGGGTAATATTTATTAGCCACTGGCAGGGATAGTTCGCTGAGGGCAGCGAATAAAGCTGCAGATAAAGAAAATAAATGATTTCGACCACTCTCGGTTTCTGAGACAATGTGAGACGAGCACGTCTCAACAGTCTGCAGTCTGTATTTATTGGAGGTTATTTATTTGACACTTTTCCTGAGGTTTTATTAAATCAGTAGACAATGTGTCTGAGACTGTAAACCTGCCCCTGATAACCTGTTTACCTCATGTGGAGCTCGGGAAAGCACAGGATTCTGCTCTTCTTTCATAACAGGGATGGTATGATTGACCAAATCACACTGGTGCACCAACATAAAACTTGATAATTGCCCTGATTGAGAAAGGCAACGATGGTTCAGATATGGATGTCATTCGTGGCTGTATGTGGGCCAAATCTGTATGCCAGATGTACATGTAGACCACGGATGTTCTGTGTAATGTAATGGAAATTTATGTACACCAGTTAGCATTATGCTAACCGAATACCTACATCATCACCTGCTGGAGTTGAGTATAGCTAAAACTAGTAGTGCATTCCTGAATTTTGTGGAAATTTCTCTTTTGCTCCTCAGATATCCATCCGATCTGTGAATTAAAGGACATTTATGGGACCCAAAGTGAGGTGATCACTGTAGAGGACGTTCCAGAAGGGTGCAGGACAAATTTCCTCACGACGAACGGTCAAGAAGTTAATATCTTCAACCTGCAGTTCACCCCAGAGGTAAGTCTTTTATTATAAGACCATTTTTTTAAATTGCTGATGCTGAAATCTAGAGTGACACACAGTTATATCAGAATATTATTACCACCTTAACTCTCAACCTTATCTTAGCTCTTTGGGATAGTAGAAGTCCATTCTCAGTACAGCTTTACTGCAGTGGCTCTAGAACATCCCACAAAGTTAGAGGTTTCTGAGATGCTACCACCCTTCACTTGGTACCCGATTATCTTGTCCTTTTGGACATCAGTCAAATCATATATTTTGTCCATGATGATGGTTTTACACTCTGCTACACTTGACTGGTGTGCTTGCTTATTTATCCTGCCGTGTAGCATCATCTTTGACATCCTGGGCCAAATTCAATCTACACCAAGGGTAGTCATAATGTTCTGATATGACTGTGTATAATATCATGTTGTGTCTTTTTTGTATCTAAGAAAACATAAATACATAATGAATCAAATAATTGTTCACTTAAGATGCCTTGGTTTATCAGTCTTCATCTGCCTGTAGAGTGGTGGCACTAGCACTAGGGGGAGCTCTAACATTGTTCTACAACAGCTACACTGATAAGGGCTTTAAATGTGTCGGCTTTTGTTTACAGGTTGAATAAAAATAATTGGCCAATGCTGACTATCTAAAAAATGACCACAAACTGCCTGATTTATTAGCCAAGCAATTCATTGGTGGGCTGTCACTAGTATGAACCACAGGTGTACCCAGTACTGCTCCTGGAGCTCTTCAACCCTGCTGAGTTTATCTTAATCTTACACACCTTCAGGTAATAAAGGCCTTCAGGGTCATTAGAATGTTTGGATCTGAGCTCTCCAGGATGGTTGATCTCCAGGATGGGGCTCCTCAGACAAGGGAAGTCATCAATATATTACAAAATATAAATTCAGTTTAATATATTTCATCTTCATGATGGTTCTGAGCTTTTGTATTATTGCTCACTTCAGTGCTTTCCCAACATCTGGCTCAAATCATCAGCTAATTACCCAGCCCTCCATTCAGCTGAATTGAGTGTGTAACAGCAGAGAAAACATGCAGGATTAGTCCAGAACTGGAGTTGCAAAACCCAGCACCATGCCAGCCTGAATAAACACTGGTACTGTTAAGATTTAGTCATGCATTAAGTCATGCCAACTGGGATCTGCTGTAATGCTAGCATTACAACTACAGAGCAACCCAGCTAATGTGAAGTTTACATAGTTTTATTAAAGGGCACTTATCACTGAAAACCTACATTTCATTACTCATAAAACACTTGATGTATGTAAACGCTGCTTAAGTTTCAGTCTCTTCCCAAACCATATAGTCCACATACAGAAGCTAAGCTAGAAAAACAGCTTCACTGTTTTTGTGATGTCACACATTTACAGCTGTTTAGCTCCACCCATTAATGCTTTAACCTCAGTGTGAATGAGTGGAACTCAACAGCTACGTGCAGATATATGTACTTGTACTTGTTTTTGCTTTTTTGAGTGATGAATGTGAAGCCAACATTGCTAATAACTACGAATAGTCATTAATTAAATGTATAAGAACGTATTGCCATCTCAGAGCAGAATACCATGTCATAAACCTCATTGACTAGTCTATCAGACCTTCATTTAAGATCTGGATGAGGTCTGAGCAGCTTAAAAAAGATGTGGTGATGTACTGATGTACATACATCTGGGTAGTTTATCTGACTATTGAGTTCTAGTGTTAGGAATATTCACCTCACAGCTCCAGGTTGAATGTAAAGACTCAGAAGCTGAAATATATGTAAATCTGGTTACTGGGTTGACCAAATCTGCTGCAATCCACAGAAAAAAAGCTTCATTCCCAAACCCAAAACCCATGGTCCGACTTTCTAAACAAACCGTCTCTGTGAATGTTTGCTTAGACTGCGCCATTCCTGAGGGGCAGACTTTGTTTTCTCAAAGCTCTCTGGAATTAGATTGATACCAGATGACTGGCCGTTTTGGTCGTCTCATGTGACTGAATGCAAACACTGGGGACATCCCATCTGACTGGCTGTTTTAAGCTCCAGCGAATGCCGGACGTAGATGAGCGAGAAACGACTCCCTGAGGTGATTCTGGTTACTGTGGGTGGATGAGAAAGATACAGTGCATCTCTATGGGGATCCGCAGCCTTTCCCACTGCACCCAATGCTAGCTAGCCTTTGTGGTTCATCCACGCTGTCATCTTTGGCTACGTTCTACAAACTGTACTAATGATAAACACAGAAACTGCTCAGAAGTGGTTATTATAGCCCTGCGGAGGAGATGATTTTAACTTCGTAAAGCCTGAAACATCAAATCATTGCCAGAAATCTCTTAATTCTTTGAAACTGATATGTTTATTTGACCTTCTTACCGATTACGGAAAAAGAAACGTAATAACACTTTGTATATATGAGTTTACTCTTGTATCATATTTAATACATCCAGAAACTGTTGCTCACAACTGATGTTTAAACAAACAAAAACATACAGAACACAAACTTTATTAGCCAATTATACACCGAGCTTCCTTTACATTTTCCTCAAGTAATTTCAAACTGATATTCTCGTGCATGCAGTACATGGATAATTCACCAGGGGGCAAAATACATGTATCTGATTTTATACCTCAGCTTTTTCTTCATTCATTTAATCATTAAAATGTAGTTTATTATGCAGTATTGTTATTTGGATAGTAATGAATGATATTTTTAATCATCACACTGATTAGGAGAAAACTCAAAAACTATGTATCAAACATGATCCACTGGCTTTAGGTTTAAGTGGATATTTGGGACTCAAACAGCACAACTCAACACTTATTGTAACTGAAGATATGACACATGGTTTATTTGAAGCAGACTCTAATCAGCTGATCAAAACAGTCAGAAATGAACCACCTAAGTAGAAAGAAGAGTACTTTGGCTTTCGTATGAGTCCTCTCTTGGAGAAGAAGAAAGTCTGAATGGAAGGACCTCTGTGAATAAGCATGTTATGATGAACAAAATCCAGAATCAGCTGATGCTCCGCTAAACATCAGCCTGCCTCTTCTCTCCTTCAGCAGGCTAGAAAGAAATCAAAGCTGCTTGGTTTCCATCCTGAAATTACATTATAAGAAACAGGCTGCCAGCTGATGCTCTGAAGCAGATAAAATCCTGAGGAGGAAAAAAAGCAGTGGGCATTCTAGAGAGCAAGCGTATCCTGTTCCTGTGGCTGTGGCAGTGTTTGTGGATGGCTGGAGAAGGGTCAGGACGTTCATGTACACAGCCAAGGCATCCTGCATTGTGTCAGTTTAGAGAGAGAGAGAGAGAGAGAGAGAGAGACAGAGAGACAGAGAGAGAGAGAGAGAGAGAGAGAGAGAGAGAGAGAGAGAGAGAGACGATAGAATAGGAGTTAACATGAACCTATGAGCACCATGTCTAATGCCAGACTAGAGGGGAACAGAGCCCCCCAGCACTGAGCTGCTCTGGAGTGATGATGCTCAACAATGCTTTTGGGATGAGTTGTGGATGAGGTTTCAGTGGTGATCATCCAACATCCTGACCTCCTTGTGGCTTGATGCTCCCAAATGCACAGTCTGTGTATGTAAGCTTCTAAACATGAACCCCAAATACAAACTGATGGAGAATGTTTGCAGTTCAGTGGAGGAAGCAACAGTATTGTTTTGTGTGGGGGGGGAGAGAGAGAGAGAGAGAGAGAGAGAGAGAGAGAGAGAGAGAGAATGCTAGCTTTTGCTTGTCTATGTTGTTTGGTTGCCAAGGGCCAAAAAGGAAGAGGCCTAAGGCTAGACTGAGCTAAAAGGGCGGTGCTTCCAGCCTTCATTGATGTCACTTTCTGGCAGCTTTTTCAGGCCCCTGGCACCAAGCCTAGACTGGAACAGTGGAGCCGACCTGGGTTAGAGGAGGGAGAACCAAAGAATAACGGGAAACCGTTATGCATCAGCAAAACCTTGTGCGCTCGAAAAAAATGCGCAAAAGGAAAACAATTGTATCTTGAAAGCACAGGAACAAAAATAGCAAGGGCGAATGCTCAGGCGCAAGAAGGTGCATTGTTTGGGCCGAGTGGAGTGAGGTAGAGTCGGGCTGGGCCAGGTAGTCTGCGCTGTTTTCTGTAAACAACACAAAGTTCCTGGTTCCATTTTGTTTTTCTTTCCGTTTGGCCATTTCCGCTGCACTCCAGATTGTCCTTTAAAATACAGAAATAAATATAGATGCAGGAACCCGAATGCTTAATTAATCATCAGATAATACACCAGGCTGTTGGGCTTGATTTTGATAGCAAATGAGTGATGGCCCGATTCTGGCCCACACATTCTATATTAACTGGCCCAAATACTGCCATAGAATACAAGTGATCCTCAATATAGCCAACAACTCCAAAAATGATACAGTTAGCTGGCTACAGTTGACCAGTTTTGGCCCAAAATAGAAATAGTGTTCAGACATTTCACATGGTTGGTTGTATTTGGGCCACGTGTGACCCAGAGTTCAAACAGCATTAACCAGATGGGCCAGTTTGGGCCTGTAATACACATCTCTTTTCCATAACTGACCCATTAATGCCTTAAATGCCATAAATGCCTTAACTGGGCCATATTAGGCCAGAATTGTCTACTGTTATCTATACACATGGATCAGTCATCTCTAATAGTATTGATTACGTCGTTTCTGATACTGTGTGATTTACTCAACATGTATAAACATATTGTTACAATATGTGTTGAATAAGAGTTGATTTTTGTTGATGTTTGAGCCCAAGCAAATAGAACTGAGCATTTGGTTTCTGTCCTGCTATAAGGCGCCCACTTGTGGTACAAATCTGAGTTGGAAGATGAACCTGCATCCCTTTGGTGCTGTGCAGCCTGAAGTAAATGATTTCTGGGGCTAAAAATCTAAACACTCTTACATTTCCAGTGTTCAACAGTAAATTGTAAGCATGTGTTAGTATTTTACAAATCATAAAACACATTTTCAGATTTTTTTTTTTGCACATTTTGAGCATGAAATGCTTGGGTGTAGGGCTGACAGATGTGTTTTTCATGCTCCTAGAAGAGATTTTTCCAATGATAGGTCATGACTTTTCAAATCTAGCATCGTCTGTAGCAGTCCACATTAAAGTCTCTTCAGTCGTAGCAAATA
Source organism: Crenuchus spilurus (assembly GCA_036984385.1). Lineage (NCBI taxonomy): Eukaryota > Metazoa > Chordata > Actinopteri > Characiformes > Crenuchidae > Crenuchus > Crenuchus spilurus. Next base: position 45,093 of record BRDA01008686.1, on the reverse strand, counting down.
TAGCACCTCTAATTAGCAGCGTTTTCACACTGACATTCATGTGTCTGCTGTAATAGCGCAGAAACTCACTGAAGGCTGAACGGACTTGTCTTCCATTACCTCAAGCAGTACGTCTAATATTCTCTTTGTGCTCTTCTTTATGCATGAATCTAAGAGAAAAAATGCTTCCTGATCAAATGAGGAAATTAAAAGGAGTGTGAATATTACAACACACACACACACACACACACACACACACACACATTATTTTGGGCCTCTTAATCGTAGGCAAGTCTGACAACCTACGTCCTGTGAGACTAATTAAATGTAAGCTGGCTTGGAGATAACGGTGAGCACTCGCTTCAAAAATGGAGGAACCCGTGAGATCATTTGACCAGGAATCAAATTGACCAGTTGTCATGTACAGTCCAAAAACAGATCAGTTGGTTTGTGTGTTCTGTTTAATGCCGTTACTGTTTTATATTCAGGGAATGATTCACTGCAAAACTACACTAATATCTCCATTGAACACATTTTTGTTCATAGGCTAATGCTCAGATTGTTACCAAAGCAACATATACATACATGTACATAGTCACTGTGGACTAAACTATCTCTTGTGTGTATATTTATACTATGGTATTGGGACACTTCCTCATTTATTGGGTCTTAAACAGAGTTTGTCCTGTTTTTGTTGGAGTAACTGTCTCTATTGTACATGGAACAGCTTTCTTCTAGATTTTGGAGCATTGATGTGAAGATTTGATTGCATTCAGCAAGGGGTCAGGATGTTGCATGATCACCACCACCACCACCACCAACTCCTCCAACTCAACCCAAAAGTCTTTGATGGAGTAGAGAACACCGTTACACAGCGAAATTCTGGGGGGGCTTTATACTAGCCCACACCTGGCATTACATATGGTGTCAACAGGTTCATGTTTAGTCATATTCTATTGGCAGTACTTCTGTACATGGGCTAGACAAGCTGTGTGTCAGCTAAATGCATTCATTAGTGTCCACAAACTTTTGTCCTGACCTATCTGATCCATCTAGGGAGGTGTTGATCCTGTTCTGTAGTATCCACATCAGTCTTAGTGAGAAGCTCTTAGAAGCTGTTGCTTCTTCAGCTGTGTGTATGTGTGTGTGTTTCTGTGGAGCTTGTGGTGTAGTGAAGCTGGCTGTGCAAGGCTTTTTTAGCTCCAGCATGCACCAGCCAGCATCCAGTGATCAATGTTACATAAAAAAGTCTTCTCCTTGCTCCACCAGTCTGCTTCTTCTGGCTACACAGTGAGGAGGGACAGATGGGGGATTATCAGCCACATAATAATAATAATAAATATATATTTTCAACCTCCAGTCTGTCTTAATTAGATTTTAAAATGAGTGCATTTCTCTTCTCAGGAGTCATGTGTCTGGTTTGAGATGGCAAAGCATAAAAACAGAACCATGTTGAGCATCAACTTCAGGTTCATTTAAAGGTTTTGGCTTAAAACTCTGCTAGTTTTAGTTTTATGTTGATAGACTAAGTAAAAACAGAGATATGATCATTTAAACTTGATATAAAGTCATATTTACATGCCCATAAAAGTAGTGAGGTAGGAGGTGCAAGATGCCAGCAAGGGCATCTTGCAAAATGCAGCACTGCATCATATCAGCACTGCATCACATCTGCTTTTTGTTTAGGTACTTTGCATGTAGCTTCATGTTTATGCATCATATGTTTACACATTTACAAGCAGTGATATATAAAGCTAGAATCCAGCATATTCATATACAGCCAAAATACACACGACTCTCAAAGGTTTAGTTTGAAAAGCTCAGTAGAAAGGATAGTATAAGAAATGCATGTAGCTAGGAGGGTAAACTATCCTGCTGAGGGCGCCCTCTTGTGGCAACAGTCTGAGTAGCGAGATGAACCTTCACAAAGTCCCTTCGGTGCTGTGCAGCCTGAAATGAGTGATCTTTGCAACTAAAAATCTAAAAGCTCCTATATTTTAAGTGTTCAGTAGTAAATTGTGAGCATGTGTTATAATACTACAAATCATTTGAAGGCTTTGTTTACAAAAAAATCATTTATCATATTTGATGTTGGTTTAGAAATAAATTTATGATGGAAGAGGTTAATGGTTAATGCATGTATAGCTTGTCTCAGTGCTGTTAGGCTCTATATAAGCACATACATCCAATCAAATTAACGGGGATGGAACCAAATGTTGTATAATCATTATTACATTGTAATGCTACATTTTGTTGTTTATTCCTCTGCCTAAGATCATCATTTGTTCCTTTTCCTCTCCTCAGGCATACCGCATTAGTACACACGGCGCACAGTTTCTTAATAACTAATGCATATTTCATCCGATATTAATTTAATTTTACTCCTAGCGCGAGTAATTTGTTCTGTTCCCGGGGCTGACAAATATTTGGTGGGGGATCCACACAGAATCCTGCCCTGGCTGGGCTCCTGAAAGATTACAGAGGAGTCTTCCAGGTGGGAGTGTTTACATTGTGGTTAGCAGAGATTAGGAGTGGATTTGGCAGGATGAAGTCCCCCCCCATCAGTCTCTGAAGCTGGAATGGCCTTCATATGATCCTGTCCAGATGGACACACTGGCACTGGCTAACATCTCAACCACCTTCATAATAAAAACATGCAGCAGCAGCTTTACTACACACATCTACCTTGTATTGTCAATATAGAAGAACAATTAGAGACTATCACTGGCCCTTGGTTGCCCGGATATTATTATTGATGCATACATATATAGGTATACATCTTCTACCAGAAGGCAGCAGGGTGAAGAGACCATATGATGGGTGTGATGGGTCCTCCACAATGCTGACAGCTTTCTGGATCTTTGTGAGAATGGAGAGCAGAAATGCAGTTCAAACATCTCCTCAATCTGTAGAATCTGATCTGGAGAAACATGATTCACATCCAGATTTCTGAGTCTGTGAAGAAGACCTGAGATGCACCTTATCTGCCTCGCACCATCTGATTCATGTGTCTAAAACTGACCAATGGACACTCAGGACAACACTATAGACTGATCCATCAGTGTGTGATTGGGGGATTCATGTGTTCCTCTAGATTTTGTGTCAAACCGAACAATACAAATCTGGACAGACCCTCATAAAACCTTCATTCTTCATTCAGTCCATGTTTCAGACATGAAGCACCACAGCTGAAGAGATTTACAACCGCAGACTTAGACATAAAGACATTTATTACACATTTATCTTCTATTTTATTCATAAATCCAGAACTTTAGTGGAGCCCAGACTTGAATCGCCAACATCATAACAATTCATGCGTATCCCAAATGTCTGTTTACACAACAGATATGAAGAACTTTAGGATTGTATTATCTCTAATGGAACTTCATTAAGCAGGGAGTTGAGACTGATCTGAACATTTTGATGAAATATATGTGTAACATGTTGCACAGAAATGGCTCTAAATTTGAGATCAATAAAATATCCTAACAAGTAGAATGGTTAAGAGTTTACATGTAAAGATCGGTGGTTCATTTTATGTTTAAACTCCTGACCACTAGATAGCAGTGTTGTAATTTATCTTCAGCCACTGGACTCTTCCACTCCAGTGGAGACTAAGTGGTGTAAGGATGCAACGCTGACAATTTTCCTAAATTTAGATTTCGTAATATGTAGTTATATGTGTAATATATAGTTAAACCTGTATTGTGATATGTATCTTATCGACAGGTTTTTGCCAATACGCAGCACTATAGTATCACAGTGTGGTGTATGGGGCTGGTTGATGGAGAATTTACACACTTAAAGTGTCACTGCCGGACCGAGAGTGGACCACTGCTCAAAATGATCCACCGTTGATGAAGGACTGGATAATGGCTAAGATCATTTATAGGCCCCTGAGAGGCTACGCAGGCTAAGACGCTGACACTATGACCAGAGGATCGCGAGTTCAAATCCCGGTCATGCTGTTTACCATCAACAGCTGGGGCCGAAGAGAGCAAAAATTGGTTGTGGTCTCTTTAAGCCGCATTGCCCCTGCTGACTGTTCTCTAGGTGGGTAGATGGTTCTTTCTCTCCCTATCACTTTCACATTGCAATGTCCGCTGGCTCAGGCGTCTACTGACTGGTCTATTCAGAGCTGGGAATCCTGCACTTTTCTCCAAGCGTGTTGGCTCCCCAGTGACAGTGTATCAGCGGTAATTCGAAAAGAGGCGATGGCCACATCACACGCAACAGAGGAGGCTTGTGTTTGACTTCATCCTCCTATAGTCAGGGACATTACAAAAGTGATGGGGGAGAGTCCTAATGGATGGAATGAACTAATTGGCTACTACTACATTGGATAATTAAAATAAAAAAAATAGTTTATACATCAACAGATGAGCTACAGCCACTGTACAAAAGCAGAGTGGAGCTACAAGAGGGTTGTCCCGATATAGTACAGTATACCACATATACAGTTGTGTGCAGGTTTATGGAAATTGTACACAAAGTAAAGAGCAATAGACATTTTCAGATTGAAAAATGACATTTTCTACAATATATACTGCCTGGTACAAGATGTCTAGGTGTTTTCTGCTGCTATGTTTGTAAAATGACAAGCTTAAGATATAGGTTGTAAGGTTGAGTCAAACAGAAGAGACCCGCCTTCTGTCTTTATAGAAGTGCCCCAAGCCTCACTGGAGTCAGAAACAATACAATAGTGCTTAAACCCCCCCCCCCATCTCATCTCATCACACTGTCAGAGAGTGCTGTGGAGAGCTACGGAGGGACCAGAAGCTGTGCTTATTCTTCCATGAAAAATTCATACCTCTCCCTCTCCCATCGCGCTGATGCGCTCTTATATAAGAGAATGTGGCTGTGCTCGGCTCTTGTCAATAGATTCTCTGCAGGAGAGCGACACCGGAGCCCTCTCTAGCTCATGTTGTCAGGCTGTAGGATTATCTAGCGAGGGTTCTTGAAGAAATTGAGTTGTTAGTTTGGATTGCCGGATGCTGAACGGCACACTGTGTTATGGCCATGTATCTAAAGCCGCTTGTTCATTGTGAGATGGATGCCGTGTTCGGGGTGGCTTTAACATCAGCCTTTACTTCTGTTTGCTGCTATGCAGTCTGAAGGCTGGCGGACTGGCAATCTGGACAAAATCAAGAGCAGCCATTTGTGCAATGGGTGCTTCGAAATTGTAAGAACATATTGATACTTTTCAGCATCGCAATATTATGTTTGGTGATTCAGATCCTCAGTCAGCATTTTTAATGAGTAGTTTATATATAAAGATGGTAGTTCAATTTGCTGTGATTAACCTCCCGACCACTAGATGGCAGTGCAGTGATTGATATTCAGCCATTAGACTCTTCCACTAATGGAAACAAGTAGTGTAAGGATGCACCATTGACAGATTCGAGATTTTATCACATTGCTTACAGTATCACAATACAGTATATTAAATCGTAACACCTTTATCATGATATGTATCATATCATCAGGCTCTCCAATGTACATGGTCATGACAGAATAATAAAACCATTAACCATACATATGCTTAGCAGGCTCAGAAATAACAGTGTTCACTCAATAGTGATTCCTGACACTTTCCTTGAAGCTTTATTTTTCATTATATAGATTAACTATAACATTAATGATAAAGATTAAAAGTTTTTGGTTTCTTGGGCACCACTGCAAAATGTACATTCTCAGTACACCATCACTCCTACAAAATTAGTGGTTTCTGAGATGCTACCTCCACCATGCTTCACCCTGTACCCTAATGTCATGCTCTTTCCTTTCTCTATTGTCCAACCTTTTTTGTTTTAATGTTGATCTTTATGGCTTATAATTCATGATAATCAGAAATCCAGAATCTCAGATTATAAGAATATTTTATTTGGAGTTTGAGTAAATTACTATTCAAAGAGTATCAGCATCAAAACTAAAGAGGCTTGAAATGTGTCACTTCATGTGTAATGAGTATAAAATATGAGTTACCTACAGTGGCTGAGAAGACCCAACATGCTGCAGATTCACAAACATGCTGCAAATACAGAAAACACTGTCATCAAAATGACAGAACCTAGCCAAGCCATGACAGCATCTCTAATGAGAAGCAAGTTTGGTTATATTTGCTAACTATAATTATCATGGTTTTACTATAGGGTAAGTTAGCATATAACCAAACTTGCTTCTCTTTAGAGACGCTGTCATGGCTTGGCTAGGTTCTGTTTACATATGACATTGTTGTATATGGTATGTGTTGTGAATGGTTTAGCAGTGTGTTTGTGAACGTGTATTTGTTTTGTGAGTCTGTAGTGCATTTGTTAAACGTAGTGATTTTGATGTTGTAATTTTGTTGGGTCTCCTCAGCCACCGTAGTTACCTTTTTTAATTAAATTATAAACAAAAATGAACTTTTTCATTATATTCTATTTATTTAGATGGACTACTACTACTACTACTACTACTACTAATAATAATAATAATAATAATAACTATTATTGTTGTTGTTTTGTTATTATTATTATTATTATTGCTATAGTTCACCATATATGGAAAGGATTGTTTTTCTTTTTGCATAACACAACTGTAAAAATATATTTTTTTTAAATCAAATTCATTTTGGGAAGGATTGAGAATTTTTGCACTTTCTCTCAATGAGCTATGAGTGAGAAATAATTCAGATGAAATTTCAGCATGCTCTGCGACTTTGACTTCGAAGTGTTAACTCATTTCTAAAATTACTTCCAGAGGTGAACCGGCAGGAGTGTGAACAGTCACACCTGAGCTATGATGATGATGATGATGATGATGATGATGATGGTGGTGGTGGCTGAAGGTCGAAGTGACATTCTAGCTGGCTGCCTCATGGCTTGCCTGCAGAGGCTGCTTGCACAGGGACTCTGGAGCTGTGTAAATGACTCCTTTGTGGCATTTTGCCCTTAATTCTGCTCTACTTCATACTGGACAGTAGTTGTGAATATTAGCAACTCTCTCACAGCACCACAGCACCCTTGAACTCTCAGATTACCTACTCTGGTCATTTTACTGTTGTTGCTACATCTTGTGTCAATACAGTGTGTGCATAAAAGTATTGGGACACCTGCTCGTTTGTTGATTCTACCAAAATCAAGGGTATTAAACAGTTTATACTGTTTTTGTTGGGGTAGCTGTCTTTACTGTCTAGTAAAGGCTTTCTACTAGATTTTGGACCATGACTGTGAAGATTTGATTGCATTCATTACTTTATACCCCTCTAGCCCAAAGGCTAGCATTAGACATGGTGCCAAAAGGTTAATGTTTAGTCCAGTTCTGTTGACAGTACTTCTCTACAATGACTAGACAAGCTGTGTGTGCATTTGTACGTCTGTGTCGACATAAAGTAGCTGAATGCATTCATTCAAAAAGCTGTCCATAAACATTTGGACATTTACTGTATATGCCCTTCATCAGTGGTGTTTCTGGTTGTTGGTACAATTAATGTAACAAAATCAACAGTACATGTGGTCCTGTGTTCATAGTTATTACACTGTCTTTTGTAGTAATTGCCAAAGTACACCTTAGCACAGCATAACCAGGGTTGTGGATTTGCATAATTCAATTTGCATAATCATGCATATTCATGGACTTTAGCCATCTCTATGAGGATAGTGTAGATATATTTCTAGGCAATTTTTAGTGGTTTCTTGTGTTTAAAAACAATGTCTTCATGAATAAACAAAGTTAATGGTTTACAGAACACTTGTATGGAGAACTCTTAAAAGAACCTTGGGGCATTTGCAGTATTTGCACCCCTATTTCCAGCATTTTATAGTTTTATTCAAGTTCAGGTTTAGTCAGTTTATGGACTAATATCTCATATTCTAGTGATAAATGTTTATCGAGATTTATGGACTGATATATTCTAGTGTTTAACAGTGTTTATATGTACTGTTCCTGGGCTAATATCTCCTATTCTCATGGATAATAGTATTTATTAATGTTGTTTATAGACTAACATCTCTTAGTTATAAAATAATGTATGTACTAATATCTCATTCTATTGTTTAATAGTATTTGTTGAGGTTGGTTATGGACTAATATCTCCTATTCTAGTGATTTATTGTGTTTATTGAACAAGAGGATACTAACTTTTGGCTAAGGCTATATCTACCTGAAAGAACATTAGCTTGGGCATCCTGGAAGCAAACCACTGTGCTGCTAATGGGAAATGCTGCACATGCTGAACTGACAGCATGCTTGTAGTGCAGCCTGAGTGAAGCTGAGCGGCTTAGCGTCTGTGTGTGTATGTGTGTGTATGGAGATTACGTCTGGCGCTTCGGCTACACGCTACAGCGCGTCTGCCAGTCTGCCCGGCTAGCCTGCAAAACAACAACAGTCGCAAGAGGACCCTGACTGTTTATGGTGGTTGATTTTCTTTTCTTCCTAATCACAGGAAAAGGGCCGATGGGAATTTCATTTTTGCCGGCTGGCCTCGGACTACGGCTTGTTACTGCAGCAACTGTGCAGCTGCCTCTCAGGCCGAGATGTAAACATAATGCTAAAGGCCCGTTCCGATGCTTATCTGTACCACAACAATCCAGCACATCTCTATGACTGCTTTGTTTTCTCAGCCGGGATATTGCGATTCATTGTGTGACTCATGACAAATAAAAAAATAAAGCAGTCAGACTCAACTAGAGACTGTTAATGCACAAAGGAGAACAAATACTGATTTGTCTTTGACAACATGTCAATACTGCCTCAGGCTCAGGCCTCTTAGCTTTAGGGTTGCTGTTCACATTCTCAGCTGTGTAATCCATAGACTGGACAGTAGGCTTCTGTTTACTCCCGTTGTGACATTCTGAAGCCAAAAATGGCCGAAATGGACACTGCCAAATTGCACGTTATGTTGCATTTCATTTGCTCGGAAGTGGGAGTGACGTCATGTTTGAGTTGACCTGTCATGTAGCAATGTGTACAACTGACTAAATGTGAAATAAATAATACAGAACTGCTGTAAAGAGTAACATTACCAGAGCATTGATGCAACTAGCAGCCATCTTGAATTCTAATGTTGGGGTTGGTGGAGTTGCTCTGAGTATTTGAGTAGGAATTCAGACTTCAGAGGGCGTTTCAGTTGAAATTACCTACTCAAAGCTCTGAAATTCCGACGTCCGAGTACAACTGGAAAGCATCATTAGACGCAAATTGCAAAGCAGCGCTACTTACTTACAACTTACTGCTAAATGAGACATTCAAGTGAATTCAAAGTGAAGATTGAATCTTATTAAGAGTCAAAAAATATAAAATAAGTAAAGGTGTATTTCTAGTGTTAGCTACTGTGATATTTCATGGGGAGAAAGTCTGCATCCATCAGAATCAGCTGTCAATCAACTCAACCAAACTGTCAATCACCTATTCTAGATGATTCCACATGTATCTACAGTAGAGTACAGTACTCTGTATATTATGATATATTACAGTGTATCTACAGAACAGTACAGTACTCTGTATATTATGATATATTACAGTGTATCTAGAGTAGAGTACAGTACTCTGTGTATTATGATATATTACAGTGTATCTACAGAACAGTACAGTACTCTGTGTATTATGATATATTACAGCGTGTATCTACAGTAGAGTACAGTACTCTGTATATTATGATATATTACAGTGTGTATCTACAGTTGAGTACAGTACTCTGTATAGTATGATATATTACTGTGTATCTACAGTAGAGTACAGTACTCTGTATATTATATATTACAGTGTGTATCTACAGTAGAGTACAGTACTTTGTGTATTATGATATATTACAGTGTATCTACAGTAGAGTACAGTACTCTGTATATTATGATTTATTACAGTGTATCTACAGTAGAGTACAGTACTCTGTATATTATGATA
>BRDA01008686.1:0-24762 GCA_036984385.1 Crenuchus spilurus | reverse complement strand
TATATATATATATATATATATATATATATATATATATATATATATATATATATATATATAATACAATATAATAATTTTATTATTATTTTTTATTTTATTTTATTTATTTATTTATTATTATTATTATTATTATTATTATTATTATTATTATTATTATTATTATTATTATTATTATTATTATTTGCCCCATTGGTCAGTGTTGACAATAAAGGTCTTTTCTTAACTATGCTGGTTGGGCTTGTTTTTCAGTAAAGTTATAGTGAGCATCGTCCCTATGAATGTCAAGCTGGCTCTCAGGGGTCCTAATGGAACCCAGTGGAATATCACTGGCAATAATGCAGTTTTGCAGGTGAGTGAATAAATGTGTTTTTTTCAGTGTCACTCTGCTGTAAATCAAGTGGAGAATTTGGCTAAAAGGCTTTAATACCCAAATCCACATATTTATTAGATTCATTTGTATGATTCTATGTATGTATGTATGTATGTATTCCTATGTATGTTCACACTCACAGGTGACAACAGGGGCTTATGCATAGAGCTCTTCTTCACCTCTCCAACATCATTGGCGGCCATCATTTCTGTGTGTGTGTGTTTGCATATATATATATATATATATATATATATATATATATATATATATATATATATATATATATTTTAGGGGCGTGTATCTGTCCAATAAATGAGGATCCGATATGTATCTCGATTCATGCAGTATGATACGATTCAGAAACGATTTATTTTAAATTGGACCAATTCAGTTCGATTCGATTCAGTATGATTTCGATACAATTCGATTCAGTATAATAGAGTAGGAAATAATACGAGTTACTTGTTTAAAATAGATATTTTTACATTGAGTCAACATAAGTTAATACTAAAAATGTGTTTTTGCTTGCTTTCAGATAGATTAATGAAATACTAGAGAACTAGTATAGTTGTATTTGAATTCAGAAACAGTAAAATTCTGTTGCGTTGGGATGTGGTACCAGGGCTCCAATGTTTTAAACAAGTCCCCAAAGCCCTCACTCTTCACCACACAGTATGGTCTTAAGTCTTTGACAATGAACCGGGCTACTGAAACCGTTATTACTTTGGCTCTAGCTGAGTTGTGGTTGAGTTTTGCCTGGAAGAAGTCCTGGTTTTCTGTGGGGCTAGCGGTGCTATGCTAGCGTGCTCATCACCACTTTCCTCATGTCGTCTCACCAAATCTTTTCTGCTCTTCATATAAAAGACAGAACTTCTTCCAAACTTTAGATTTTAAGCTCGGCAGAGCGTTTTATATATGTATGTGGGACATATTTGTCTTTTCAAAGTGACAGGTATCGCGACAGTTAATGAGAGGCAGAGCGTGCGCGCACGAGAGAGGGGAGGGGGGCTGGGGAGAGAGAGAGGGGAGGGGGGCGGGCTAGCAGCAGCAGCACATCAGTAACACCAGTCGGGCCATCGGCCGGTTCATTTTACAAATGAACACTCACATCGTTTAAGTCAAAATCGGTCTTCCGATTCAAATCGGTTATTTTTTACACCCCTAATATATATATATATATATATATATGGCCATCAATGATATAGCAACCACCTAGCATCCGCTTAACAACCACTTATCAACGGCCTATTAATCACTTGGCAACCACTTTGTAGTAATCTCCGCTCAACCTCCTAGCAACCACATAGAGACCACTTAGCAACTATGTAGCAACAGCCTAGCAACAAATTACCAACCATATCACAACTTCTTAGTAACTAATTAGCAACAGCCTAGCAACTACTCAGTGAACACATAGCAACCATGTAGCAAACACATTGAAGCAACTTAGCAACCATGTAGGAACCACTTAACAACCACATAGTGACCACTTAGCAACATCATAGCAACCACCTAACAATGTTGCCGTTTGTAGCTTTACATTCTGTTTCAAATTATTATTATTATTATTATTATTATTATTATTATTATATCATCTGCTGCCTCCATTATCCATTAATACCTACTCAATTATTTTTTGTCCAGTCCAACAACCTTGTCTTCATCAACAACTTCAGAATGGCAACATTAATAAACCTCTCAGACAGTGCCAGCGATATCAAGGAGCAGGTTCTGAATTATTTCCCCAACTCCTCCATCAGCAGCTACACTGAAATTCGTCTTAACAGTCCAATGATCAGACTGAAGATTGATCAGAGGCAGCTTCTGGAAGGTAACACTGCATTGATTTCCTCCCCTTTTCACATGCAGAAAGCTTAGAGAGATGATGTCGGGGGAGTTTGTCTCTCAGGAGATGGAAACAACACTGTCCAACCAGTAAATGAAATGTTATGTGGATCATTTTCTGTCTGTGTTGAGCTGCTCTATAGAGCATAAATTAAAATAACACGACACTTTTGTACATACTATATACAACACTGTAGTGTAGTCAGCTAATCTGAAGAATGTTGGTTCCAGATGTTCTTTGGAATGTTTATTTTTGTATATTATTTAATTCAAAAAGGTAAACTCATGTATTTTATGTTCAGTACATGTAAATTGACATACTGAATTTAAATTTTTGTTTAAATGTTGAAACTGTTTGAATAATAATTTACTCAAGCTCCATTATTATAATAATTTTAATTATATTTTCATTATTTTAGATTGTGGATTTTTGATTTTCATGGTCTATATGCCATACTGATCAATATTAAAAAGCAGAAAAGGCTTGGAACATGTCACTTTGAATGTAATGAGTATAAAGTGGGGCCAATACAACTGCTAATATTAAAGTGGGCCTAAGACGGAACCTTGAGCAACACCACCTCATTGACAGGAAAGGCTGACCCAGTGACCGCCCAGTATCATTTAGTGAAAGTATTTGGTCACACTCTTTTAAAGTTGTTTTTTGCTGTTCCAACACTGTGTCATTCATGCAAAAACTCAGTATAAATATTTTGCAATACACTGTGTACACAGTGCAATAAATAGTGTAGTCTAATGTATTCAGACCATCCATATCAATGTTAAACAGATGCTGCAATTAGACCTTACATCGTAATTCACTCCTATGATTTATTTCCAGTTTAAAGTGACTAATACCTCAACATTCACTTTACCATTAATCCATAAATCCAGTGCATTACTGTGTGGTGTGGATTGAAATGCACTGAAACTCTGGCATCATGGAATTAATAATAAAAAGAAAAAGAAAACTATATACAGTATACCTCTAACATAACATTATACAATGCACTGTATACCAGAACACTAATATAGAATGGATGACAAAATTGATATTTTATGAACATCATGATCACAATATGCTTCTCTGAGTACTTAAAGGACACTGGCCACTAAAAAGAAAGCTTAATGAGTCCTATTTAACTGGATTCTAGTATGTAGTAAAATAATGGTAAACTAAAAATCCATTTTTTTAATTTTTAAATTTTAATTTTCAAATTAAAATGATACAATACACTTTAATAGTGTGTCTTCAAGTATTGGAATGTTATTTTTGGAAACATGTATGTCACATCTTGCTAGTCACCTGAATCTTAATGTTTTTAAAACATATACCTTTTTTAAAGTGAAAATATAAATTATAGTCTAAAAGTGTGTTTGTTTCTGTGTTTCTAGTCACTGAGAGACCATTAGTGAAAAGCACAGCATCTCCTCCTTCTTTCATACAAATGCAGCTGTTCAGCTCTTCAGAATACACATCACCACTGGATCCCAGCACGAAAATACAGACCAACAAGAGGATCTTTGCTCAGGTAAATGACTTTAAATGCTGAACAAATGAGAATTCAAACCTAGACAGTATGTTCTTTAGTGATGTTTGATGATATTGCTTTTTGTCTTCAGTGGAGATTAAATATATTTATAATTGTAATAAGCATATGTATTTAAAATGAAAGGTAAGTGTAATTACATAGCATTATGTGTACATATTTATATTGTCATGATAAATGCTTGAATGCCTAGAATTCTTACTTTACAGCAAAAAGGGAAACATGCAAACATTTTATTTTAAAGTCTTTGATATATGTGGTGTGTGTTCACAGAAACAGATATCCTCCAAAATTATCATTTTCTTTGCTGCTATTAATGATAATTAACGAACGAGAAGTTTTTGTAAGATTTTGGGCCATTTCTTCTTATCTAGTCATCATAAACTTTACACATAATGTAGAGCAACAGATGTAGTTAATGATTTTACATCTGCAATCCGTTGTTTTGCCCACTCCAGCAAGTCTTTGACTTTTTGTATATATACACACACATACATATATATTTCTTGAAAAAATACAAAATTAATTTGGCATTAAACAATTATTTTAAAGGACCGATTAAAATACACAAAAATAAACTAAATGCTTTAATGATTTAATAAATCCACTTTCTTTTCTGGAAATGTGTCTTTAGTAATTTATAATAGTAAGTATATCAAGATTTTTTTATCATTAGTTTTAAGTTATGACTGAGTTATTACTCATTTTATTACTGAGCTATTAGTCATTTTGCTGTAATATTCCACAGCACTTACCAGGGATAGACTGTAAAGAAAATCCAGCCTTAGACTTTTGGTTAGTCTGCTTGGTCATTTTGAGGTGAGGGGGTGGCATTAGTCTTGCTAAAACCTAGATTGCACCTGATAATTTTTTCTATTTTTATTCTAAGTTCAAGACTAATCCAACAATAACTTTGAATCAAATTTTAATAAGCCTTTTTCACTGATCTATAGCTGCAAAGTAACAAATTCATATACATATATATTTTTTTGCTTTTTAAATTATGACAGTTGAACATTTTGGCCAAATTCTTCATTTAAGATGTAAATATATTAATAAGTTTCTCCATTTTTAAACTGATAGGTCTCAAGTGTTTTCATTGGAAGCTGGATCATGGTTATCAAAGTTGTGGAATGCTCGGCACGTTCCAAAGGCCTCCAGACTGAGAGGAAAATGACTTTAAAACATGAGTCCTGTTCCTCTAAAGACTGCCACAATAATGCCAGGTTCAGCTTCTCTTTCGACATGATCCAGGACCTGCCTTCCAGCAGCTGGGATTTAGAGTGCAGTGTCAAAATGTGCTCTAAAATAAAGGAGATTGAAGTAAGTTTCTTTACAATTAAGTTCTACAGACTGGGTCCAGAATAAGCTCAGGTTGTACACTGTAAAAAATGAACTTGCCCTGTTGTTAACCTAACTTAAATATTGTAGTTGGTATGACTATCAAGCACTGAATTTGTTGTTATAACTCAATATTTCATGTTTATATGTTTACTAACTACGCTTCCTGAGTTTACCTAACTTAAAATTTTAAGGCAGCATGGACACTAACTTTTTTAATTTGAAACAACACGGATATTTTTTACAGTGTAGAATAAATATTAAGTTCAACATTAGTCTTATTCCAGTCATAGAACACATTGTATTAAGTACCTTATTAAAGTCAATGTTTCCATGTAGAACCAAGAGAGGGAAATAACCATTGCTTGCTGTAATGATTCTTCAGATTGATGAAGAATATGCTGTACATATGCATATATAGATCCTTTTTTCATGTTTTGAGTGGCACCAAAAAGGCTTCCACTATAGTTATGAGTGGAACATTGTAACAATAATGGAACTCCTTTGGAGCTATAAAACCATTATGGGACAGCCACTATCCAGATGGAGATGGAGAGTGAAGAACTCCCCAAATGAGAGAGCCCAAAACAATACCTGAACTTGAGGAAAATGAGGAATGGCAACAAAACAAATACAGGGTTTGGGTGTGCCCACGCTGGAACAGTCACCTGAGGAGCCCAGACAGAGGCCTATATATTTACAAGCAATACTGGCAAACTGGTTAAGCTCCCTGGGGGAGAGACAACCTGGGCCATGGTATGCAGGATTTACAGGCAGTTTGACCAAACCAGATCAGCTCCCTGTGAAGCATATTGCCTGCAGGGGAGGCTGGGATAAAAAACATTGCCTTTAGTAACATAAAGAACCTTAGAAGAACAGTTTTTGGTGCTACATTTCACCATTCAAAGAACAATGTTCTTAGTGGTTCTTCCATGAAAATGTAATTATGATGTGTGTTTCAGGGCTAGAAATGATAAACAATTTTTATTGAATGTCTATGGGGATGACAGCCAAACAGGAAGGTTACTAGGTTTTTCCATAAGTAACAGGTGTTCATTTTCTGGTGTTCTGGTCTTCCCTGCTTTCCAAAAGATTGTCAAAAGAGAGTACTATGACTCCTTTTGGAGCATATATAATTCTTTCTAAATAGCTATTTTGACAGTGCTCTGAATGTCTAAACAGCCCCAGTGTGCTCAGGGCCTCTGAGAGTGAATTTCCTAAAGCACACATCATTAACAAGCCAACAGTCATTAATCAGTGGCCATTATACAAGAATTATGGCCGCCCACTGACCAGTCAGAAGCACACATTTGTCACTGCTGTGTAGCAATAATGAAAAATTAAGACTAATCATGTCCTCTGCTTGGCCTGATGAAACTAAATTAAGAGACATCCATTCATTGACATTCAAAGCACGAGTCTTCAGAAGTAATGTATGTTCTTTGCTAATTATTCATTTGTTTAATTATTCAATTCCTGCATTCATTTATTCAAATGTTTGTTTTTCAGAACTGTGCACACCCTAAGCTGATAAAGAGCATCGTACAGGTCGTCCCCGCCTGCATCACACCACCCAGTAAGTAAACTTCCAGATTATCTTTACTCATTTATGCATTATTTCTTACAAAAATGTCCTTAAAAGAGTGTAATGCCTTGCCCTGCGCCTAGTGAGGGGGTAGGGGACTAACCTATAATTAGGATAATAGATGGATGGATGGATAGCCTTGTATTCTCTTGCATCCTACTACATTTTGTTGTGTTTTATTGCATTGTAATTTAATTTTGTTTGAATTACATAGAATTCTAATGCATTCTATTTAATTAAATTACCTTCAGATTCTTTGCATTCCAAAATGTGCTACACTCTCTTTGCATTCTATTGCATTTACACTCGATTACATTCTAATCTGAAATGTGTTGCATTCTGATTTGGCTTCTTTTACTTTCTATATGTATTCTATTGAATGCTAATCTAAAGGGTTGCATTCTATTACATTCTAATCTAAATCCTTTCAGATTTAAAGTTGCATGATTTTGCATTCTGTTTACATCGGAATCACATTTACATTCTGTTGCATTCTATTTGCATTATTTTGCAGTCCAATCCATTTTATTAAGATTCTATTGTATTTAATCTGAAATCTGTTGCATTCTATTACATGCTTTTACATTCTAATCTATCAGTAGTTTCACTCACTTTTCTCAAACTGTGGAGTTGTTTAGTATGCTTTAATAGTCTTGATTATGTAATCAACATTCAACCTAAACCCTTAAATGATTCAAAGTCCATTTTCTATTGAACTGGAGCTACAAGACACTGCTAAGTAACTCTAGAACTCAATAGTCACCTAAATAGGCCAGTCATTTGTGTAAAAATACATCACTGAAATTTCTCTCAATGCAGTCAATCCTCATCCAGATCTTAGTGAAGGTCTATTCAGTGTGGACTAACACACTTACACACACATCTGGGCTTTTTAGGCAACTACTGACTGTTTGTTGGTATGTTAGCCTCACAGCTCCAGTTCTAAAGAAGCAAAATTGGTCTTAATTGCTCAGCTATATGGTGGGTAAATGGAAACTTGTGGAAATATTGACATATTGACTTTGACACTGTTGACTGTTTGGGCTTTTGTCCATAAGCCCAGAAATTAAAATGTGTCCAAGAAAAAGGAAAACACAAAAACACTGAAGTCCACTCTTTACGACCCCAACAACAGGATGACACTTCATTGTCTTGTACCTCAAACAGCTCCAGAATGAAATATTCCGTGCATGTCCATCCGAGGCTCAGGTTTATACTGTAGATACTGACGTAAACAGTCGTCATGGAGATGAGGTCAGGATGTAGGTGGGGGAAGAGGGGGGTGGGTTCATAGGAAGGCCTGTTAGCTGACCTTGTGGCCGCAATCAGAAATAATGAGCCAGTGGGGGATTTATTGTGTCCGAGGTCCGGTGCGCGTGGCTCTCCAAACACGCGGCAATGGCCGCTATTGTCAGCCACGCACAAAGAGGGGAAGGTGTTGCTCTTCAAAGAGTGAAGAGAGTCCCTGAGCAGATGAGTCAGGAACGAGCCATGCATTCCTCAGCCAGGAGGGAAGCCCATTATATTTCACTTTGCAATAAAAAAAACAAAAAAACAAAGGAAAACAGGCCTGACACGGGGTCGTGTTTTTGCTATGCTCACAAAAACTCTCGGCTTGGCTCGTGGCTTATTTTTTCCTCCTACGTCCTCAATTTTAGTCACAAAGGAGGATGTGGCTTCATCATCGTTTTACTGCTATGTTTGAATTGCAGATGGACGGGACTTGTTTTTCATAACTGGAAGTTCCTCAAGTGCCAGTGGTTGAGGAAGAATGTCTGCATGTCTGCACTTCACTGTAAATTAACAATAAAATACTGGCAGCATGTTATTTTACAGTGCATCTCTTGTTTTTGTTTTTTACATCATTTTACTGTATATTGAATTACAGTATGTGGAAGTAGAATAACTACTTTTATGGTAAACTCACAGTACATGTAAGCATTTTGCAGTGATTTTACAGTACATATACTGTTATTTATTTCTACAGTATTTTACTATATATTGAATTACACTATTTTACTATAGAATAACTGCTTTTATGCTAAAATTCACAGTACATGTAAGCATTGTACAGTTATTTTATAGTGCCTCTATTGTAATTCAACAGTATAATAATGTATATTCCATTGTCCTGCTGATCATTCTACCAGTTTTGTTTCTTCTTCGGCCAGTAAGGAGGTCTTCTCCACTCAAGTCAATTAATAGCTCACCTGTAGGGCTTACAATAACAATACTTTTTAAACTCTGTTCTTAAATCATCACACTCTCATCTCAAAACTATGTGAAAATGTTCTAAAATAACTTCTGGGACTGTATGATATACTGTACTACAAAAACATTAATTCCAAGCATTGGAACACAAGGATGTCTAGGATGTGACTTAGGATGTGCTTGTGTGGAAGGGTGGAGTTGGTTGTTGGGTGTCAGGCAGGAATTGACTCCCCCCAGGGCTGTCCTTCCTGTTTGGAGGTGCTTCTGGGACTTGGAGTTCATCTCCCCCCAGCCACCTGCTCCAGTACTTCCTGCCTCTGTTTGCTCAGCTTTTGCGTTTTTGATGTGGAGCGCAAGTAACGTGTGAAGGCAGAAAGGGAAGAAATGGCGTTGACTGTAAAATAAAACAGATCTGATCTCTGGCACCGAACGAAAACTCTTTTCAAAACCCCAAGGGAGCCATTCTGTAAGTTATGAGACATATTTTGGTAAACATTTGCATCCTCATTGTTCTGAAGAAGGTTTAAAGCTCAAAAAGCATGTTGTCACAATATCATACACTCTTAAAAAGGTTCTTTAGAAGTACTATGTTAGGTCCCTACACAGTAAATCTGCCCGTGTTAAATCAACACTATTAGAGTTAAATTAACACTGAGAGTGTTACATTTTGACACCCTCAGTGTTAATTTAACTCTAATAGTGTTGATTTAACACTGGCAGATTTACTGTGTAGGAACCTCTTAAATGACTGTTAACCTTCTGGAGTCTGAGGGTATTTCAGACACTCTGATGCAGTTTGACATATCTTGACTTTTTCACAAATTACACCAAAAAATTAAAATTTTTTTTTTTACAAAGTGTTACACAGGCTTTTGTTCAGCAAAAACTCAGCAACAACAGTGTCAGAACAGTAAGAGTGTCATAAATCTATATTCTGATTAAATCTGCTCTAAACTTATACTTTCCAAAAATCTGTTTTCAGATGTGCTGATATATTGTGAAAGAAACACTCTAAACATTTCTAGCCAAGACTTTTGAGCTCAGAACTGAATAAACAGAGGTGTTGGCTACACACTGCTCATTACAGTTTAAAAAATGTTTTTATTTCTAAAGCTTAACAAATGTGACTTGACATGTGTTTGACTCATTTAGTGGCTCCTAGATTGAATATTTATGAGTGTGAGGTGAGTCCTTTGTTCAGGATCAACTCAGATGAGATGCATTTGTTTACGTCCAAATTCCACAAATACCAGGGCCACATTCCACCAATGGTATATCCGGAATTACCATGTCATTATCATATGAATTTGTTGGGAAAATATGCGCAGCTGTCAGAGTCTTTCTCACAGATGTGTCTCTGCTTATTTAAGCTCCTTTAAAATATATTTTGATTCAAGCTATATATATTTGAAAAGCAGACCCCAGAATTAACAAAAAATGACGAAAATTTTCGTCGTCTCTTCCCCCGCGCTGGAAGGCTGGAGCCATTAACCAGCCATTGTCTGCTGCTCTGCTTCGCTTGTCATGCAAATAAGCGCATTGAATGTGAGCTGTCAGTTCAGATTTCATGTATATTTTTGCCTGTTTGCATGCAATTACTGCTGAGACATTACATTTACCCACATAGCGTGAAAACCTGGCAATTCTGTAAAAAAATGATGTTTGTTTGTTGTTGGTGATGTAGGCATAGTGCATAAATGTGTCATTGCAGAGACAGATTCATTCACAATACAGACAGAAATAGACCACAGATCAATGTGAACTGTAATTATAGTAAAGAACAGTAAAAAAACAGAATTAACGAACCAGCCAGTTAAGAAGGTTCTTAAAGGAACCAGAACTGGTTATTCAATTGTATCACTCAAACAACCTTTGGTAGCACCTTTATTTTTAAGAGCATAGTGCAGTTTAAACAGCTGCTGCAGTTGGGTGGGGGTTGTTGTCAGCAACAACCTTCACCTTCCTCATCTGTTTGTCCTCTGTGAGGTGAAGAAAGGAAAGTGATCAGTCAGGAGAGCCTTCAGGGTCTTCTGGGAGCACACTGTGCTTATTGCAAGTCCTGGAGTGTCCTGTGTTGTTGCTATTTTCTCAGATAATCCTATCAAACCTAATGTCGCACACTGACAATGATCCATTAGGTCACCATTATGTCAGCAGATGTCATATGTGAATGCATCAATGAGATCATATATGTTATGAAATGAGAATCCATCATCAGACCTAAATCTCCAAATTTTTTCAAAGTGCCTTGGAAAGCAAACGAACAAACAAATGGATCCACAAATCAGTCCACGCACTGGAAGTGCAGACAACCAAACCAAAGCTTACTGGTAGCCCTGAGTGTCCTGTGCTATTGCTATTTTCTCAGATAATCATATTAAACCTAATGTCTCAACACTGATAGTGATCCGTTAGGTCACCATTAGGTTAGAAGAAGTTGTACATTACTGCAGAGATAAGATCTTGAACTTTATAAAAAGTGAATCCATTATCAAAATCTCCAAATCGGCAAAAAAAATGAATAAATGGAGCCTTGACCAAATCAGTCCTCTCACCGGAAGCCCAGATAACCAAACCGAAGCTCTGTTCTTTTGGACACATTATGAGAAGAACCATTAACACAATGGATGGATACAATCAATGGAAATATTAGACATTAAGAAGAACAGAAGAAAAGACAGGAACACCATCCTTATGATCAGCAGAAACTGGAATTGACTTGATGCCACTTAATAATAGCACATCTTCAAATTAGAAGCACAAATCTCAATTTTCCTAATCCAGGTGGAGCTTCATGGAGTGGACTGAAACAGATGCTTTGCTAGGGTTGACACTGGTTCAGTTTGCAAGTAGCTTGTGTATAAGTTCAGTTTTTGAAACAATGCACAGCCCATGCTACCTTTATTGTTGGATTCAGCATAATTTCTTCACTATGGACACAATTAGAATATGGTGAAAAGAGGAGATCGATCACAGGTTGGAATGTGAATGGGGAAGTCGGTAAGAAAAGTCTTCTGTTTGCAGAAAAAGTCAGTCAGCTTGCTGTTTATGTAATGAGCTGGACAGTCTTTACTGTGGAGAATTGCACAAGCACACTAACCAGAGTAACTCAAGACAACATGTTTTTATGCATTATTTTATGCAAATATAAATGTTTACATCAGTGATTTCAATTATGTGCTTGAAACGGGAATTTGACCTTCAGTTTGGAATAAGTTTGAATTAGTGCAAATAAGTGTGGCATTGCCAATATGGCCTTTGAGTGAACAGAACTGCCTGCAAAGACTTTGTTGATACCCAAGGTTTCAATATAATTGTTGGTATTGGAAAAGTATAAGTGACATCATGTCATCCCTAGTTTAATATTAGGTACTGAGATGAACTAGATGTTCTTGGACATGCTGTGATATAATAAGCCATTCTCTTTGCTGAATAATTCACCCTAACAAACATTTGTATTTCAGGTACATGCTTTCAGTTTGGGCTGCCATCTGTCCTGGGCATTGCTTTTGGAGGGTTTCTCATCGGAGTTCTGCTCATCGGTGCCCTCTGGTTCATCAAAATTCGAACAGGTAATGGATCAAGTCTTTCCATTCTCAGTTGATGCCTGAAGAGCATGTTTAAGAGTAACGGATATATGATGAAAGCCGTGTTTGGTTGAGTTTTTGAGCAGGCGTCATCTCTGCTCCTTTAGCTTATGAGGAAAGAGGCCTAAAGGGCGGCGAGGGCGACCTAAACAAGCCTCGAGATGATTTGCTGCTAGAAATAAGATGAAACAGTTAAGTAAAAGTAAATCTTTTTAAATGATGGCCTGTTCTAAATTTGATTTAAAGGCAGATGGCTGTGATTCGTCTTCTTTTATATGTATGTATATATACAGGGAGTCCCATTTGCTTCTTTACCCAATGTACCATGAATGACTTTAAAGGCACAGTATGTAGTTTTCCATACTTCCATATTGCAACAAACTAAAAACTCTTTCCACAGCCCCCCCTTCCAAGTCTCTACGGTGGCCGTAAGATGTCATAAATCTTTGATACTCCCGAACGCGATGTCTAATAGCAGCTTTAGTGCTAGCGATATGTCAAGTGGTAAGATTATTATTTTTCTCTAGTCAAGGTAAGCTTGCCATGCTCTGAAGAAGGCACTTCAGCCGATACGTAAGCTTCTAATAAAGTTATTACGCGTCGTGCTCCCGTGCTTCAGTGAGGATTTGCTTACCTTGACTATTGATGGTCTCCTAGCAGTTGAGCAGCATTCGAGGCTGTATGAGAGAGCGCGCTGCTTTGGTGCTTTGGCGTCACTTTGAAAATGTTTGTCCCTCATTAGCTGTTTACATCTAGGAAAGGCAACACCGATGTTTACCTGAGTTTTTTGTCGCTGTCTGTCCCGATATCTTTTGGTCTCATCATGTTTTCTTTTCTTTGTACGATTGAAGTTGTGTTTTCTCTTCTTGACGAGCATAAGAATGTTCCACCATCTTAACAAATAAGCCAAAAAACCTTTATTCTTGCTTCTCCTCCTTGTATTTCTTCTTATTGAGGTATATGTGTATTTCTTCTTCTTCTCCTGTTTTATGTCAGCCAACGGCATCAAATTTGAGTGGCCAATATGTCATTACAACACAAACGGTTTTTGCTAGCCTCGTTTGTCCTTTTCAGACTACTGTAAAAACATGGCGATGCAACATGGCGGCCTCAGTCGGTGTTTGACCCGCAACCAATGTAGATATAAACAGCTTATTCTAAGGTAAAATAATCAAACGACTTCTTAGGTTATAATGATTAGATGTGTTTTTAATAATTTTTATTAGTGATTATCTTAAATTCTGCTAAAAGATAACCTGAAATATTACATACTCTACCTTTAACACTAATAAATATATGGTGATGAAATTTGGATTAAATATACCTTAGTCTGTATGAAAAGACTGATATGCATGATTACAGTGCAGGTAGACGGGTGTTCGATTTTGACGACTAATATCCGTGGCTGTAGGAGTGGAGGCCAGCGCCCATCCAGCCATCTTCAGTGAGACATTAAAGCCCTCAGTTATCCTCGTGGACACAGCACAGGACATTGGTTATTTCATCCTTAGAATTGTGCAGTGATCTGTGTTTCATGAGGAAGTGGTACAGGAGGAAGTGTTCATGGTGTGAACGTACTGGATAACAAACTCCATTCAGAAGATTTAAAGGGAATTTCTGAAACAGTTTGGTAACAACAGGGTTATTGGTGCTCAGCTCATGTTGTAACATTCACAAGTTATTCACCATTGTTTGGGTAAAGAAGCAAACTGGACACACTGTATATATATCAGCCATTTCATTAAAACCACCACTTGTTTGTCCATTTCCAGTGACACTGATGAGTGGATTGTATTGGAGATTTTAAACACTCTTAGATACACCAACCTTGTTAGTCCATCTGGTAGATGTAAAGTCAGAGACAGTAGCTCATCTATGTCTGCAGAGTTTGTGTTGGTCCTCCTCAGTGGTCATAAGATGCCACCTACAGGTTGGATATGTTTGGTTGGAGACACTCAGGTCTCTGATGTGCCTGATCTACTCACTGCAGTGCTGAGTATGATCCACCACAAATAATACCTGCTCTGTGGTGGGAAAAACCGAGTAAAGTATACAGAGAAACAGATGGACTACAGTCAGTAATTGTAGAACTACAAAGCGCACCTGTATAGTCAGTGGAGATCAAAAGGACAGTGAGTGTAGACACAAGGAAGTGGTTTTAATGTTATGGCTTTTAAGTATACATATATACTGTTAGAAAGGGCTGTTCTGAAGAAAATTGTGTTGAATTCAAATATGTACATCATTTCCATTTGACTAACAAATATATTGCCTTTCAGTTTACTGACACTTCCATGTGCAAAAGTTAAGGCATCCTCTGCATGTATTTATTGATGTTCTAAGTATAAATAAGTGAACCTATCTTCCACAGAGAACCAACTTCTGCACATTGTAATGCACACTTTATTTATCGAATTTCACATTTTGGACAAAACATTTATAAGACAATGTGGCTTGTGCAAAAACGATGGGATCTAATATATTTGACATTTCATTTTTTTTTATTAAATAAATAGAAACTGTGCATAGAAAATATTTAAAGGAGTTTCCTGTAGAGGTGAAGTCATGTCTTACTTATTTTCACTTAGAAATTTGACAAAATGAGTTATTTGAGCAGGGGACAATTAATCGTACTTGTGCATCTCCAAAAATGTGAATATCATGCAAACATAAATTTCTGTTTATAATTTAATTAAAAAACGTAAACTGATATATATGAACTTTTGATGTAGCATTGTATATATATTTTAATTTCTTTTTAATTTTTTATATATATATATATATATATATATATATATATATATATCAAAAGTTTAACATATATTACAGTATGTGTAAATATATATGGAAATGATGTACATATTTCAAGTAAATTCAATACATTACTTTTTTCTCAGAATTACATAAACATGGTAATTGTATATATCAGTCATACTTTAGCAGTTTTAGAATGGTAGAGAGCTGTAAGCAAGAGAGTGAGTTATGTTTATGTAATTGTGATTTGTATGTTTGCATGTTTCAGGATATCCTGCAGCTCTGGGTATAGGCTCTACAGGGACCCTCCTCTCAGGTAAAGATTGACCTGGGACAGGATGGACCATGGTCATAGCAGTTAACACCACACACACAAGCCTTTTCCGCTCTGATAAAAGGAGAGCATCTGTTTTATTTCCTTTTTGTGCTCTGCTGCCTGTTCAGAGATTATTGAGCTCTTGACTGTTCAGTATTACATTAGCAGAATAACCTTCTGAGTCTGCATAATGTCCCTTTAGTGGTGGTTTTCTGATCATTTAAAGGGCTCTATTGCATCAAACACTAACATTTAGGCATGAAGGTTCAGATGGACAAGATAAATAGCTATTGACAAAAGTGTGATGTGAGGCCTAATGTGATTCAGTGTGAAGGTCCAAATTTGCTCCAGTGCAAATCTGCATATCTTTTCCATTAATTAAACATTTAGACCACGTCTACTTTTAAATTAAAAAATGAATGAAGCTACAGTATTCTTATTATCTAAAGTTTTGCACACTTTTGGGCGCAATTGCTTTATTTGCTGGAAGTCTGAGGGCACTTTCACACTAGCTCTGAAGCCAGAACCTTGGGGTGTTTGGGGGAGGGGCTTATTATTCCTAGCTTGTTTTCATACAAACGAATTCCGTCCGAATCATCTATTACACAGCCCACATGTCACTTTTCTGTGTCTAGTTTGTGGATAAGTGGCATTTCCCAAAGAACAGTGACAGGTTACCAAATTAACCAATCATGCAACCCCAAATATAAGCAGATACACTACATGTCCAAAAATTTGTGGACACCCCTTTTAATGAATGCATCCAGCTACTGTAAGTTAACACAGATGTACAAATGCACACACAGCTTGTCTAGTCTTTGTACAGCCAATAGGATATGACTAAAGATGAACTTACTGGCACCATGGTATAACATATAGCATTGAGCTGTGTTATCTTTTTAATGTCCTTGATTTTGAAAGAAACAGTGGATGAGTAGGTGTCCCAATACATTAGCTTCCACATCTCTTGTAGATGACACTAGAGTTCAGCTGAAGAGTGGATTTGAGGAGGACCAAAAATTCATTGTCTTCTTGGGCTTCAAAACAGCTTTTACATGACCAAACATCCTGAGCCTGGGTCTCTATTGTGAAAATGCCCTTGAGCAGTCAGATGGAGATTTTGGTACAAATACATTCTCTTTCTCTCTCCCTCTCTCTCTCTCTCTCTCTCTCTCTCAGGATGTCCATGTACTCTGACCAAGCGCCAGCCGGTGCCCACTAACCCCTCTCCCTCTGAGAACAGCAGTGCCAATGGCAGCATGGGCAGCACCCAGAGCACACCTACCAGCAGTATGGCCTGAACTGAGCCATCCACCACTCTCCTGCTCTACTGCCCCGTCCATTCATTCACCCATCAATCCATCCATCCATCCACCAGAGAGGCATGTCACCCTCCCCTCTCTCTAAAACACTGTAGCAGTCTTAATCCCTCACCAGGCCTGGGTCAGGGTGGGGATTTTTTGCGTTATGGGGTGCGGAGCAGCAGGGGTTAACCTGAACCAGGACTTTTAACTCCCACCTCTCCAGCCACCCAGCGACAGGAAGTCAGCAGGAAAAGAAGAAGATGGAAAAAAAATCCTTGGCTCCCTGAGACAGGAAAAACAAAGCATATCCCCCAAGAACTAACAGGAAATTCGTCGCATTCTTTTCAACAGATTGCGCCTCTCCGACAGAGGCACAATAAGATTCCACAAAAAAGAAACAACCTCCGGGGTCGACTCAGGGGAGCCTTAAAAGACAGACCGTCCCTCTGTCACCACCAATTACAGCACAGAAAAAAAGAAGCCAAAAACGTCTGAGGTCGCACATGCAGGGGGCAGCCTATTCTACTCTACACTTACAACCAAGCAGTGGATCAAAAAAGGGTAAAAATACACCAAAAATATCCAAACCTGTACTTGTCTGGTTATGATTCATCACTCTGTAATTGGACAAATGATGGCCAGCTACCACCTTTAAACGGCTGCCTCTCACACTTAAGGAAATCTTTGGGAAAAGGCTACCTCTTAATTTATGTAGATTGTTACATGTCTGCTTGATCTAGTCTACAGTCATACATCAAAAAATTTTAATACTGAGAAAAAGATTTTGTTCATAGTTTAATTCAAAAAAGTGTACCGTCAGCTAGCCTTTGTATAGAAGTACTGCCAATAAAATTGGACTTAACATTAACCTTTTGGCACCATGACTTATGCCAGGCAGGGGTATAAAGCCCCCCAGAGGGGTATAACGCCCCCCCCCCCCAGCAGTGAGCTGTGGAGCAGTGGAACTGTTCTCCTTTTAACACCTTTGATTTAGATCCCAATACATTTATCCATATTGTGTAGCTTCCACATGTTGTAGACCACAGTGGAGTTAAACTGAATAGTTGTAGTTTAATTCTAAAAGGTTAACTGTCATTTATTTTATATTCATTGACATATTTCAGTCCTTATTAGTCTGGCTTATAGCTCATGAGTTGGCTGACCAACCAAGCAATACAATAAAAAAAACAGTAATATAATAACCAGTAGTAGTTTGGCACTGTAGGCAGCTGCTGGAAAAGGAAATGGGCATCTCCATAAAGCTTCTCAACAGATGGAAGCATTAGGTGCTCTAAAATCTCCTGGTAAACAGCTGTGTTGTCTTTGGACTTGATAAAACACAGTGGATCAACACCAGCAGATGTCATGAGCACCTCAAACCATCACAGAAACTTCACACTGGACCTCAGACACCTTCACTGTATTTAAATAGTTTGAACAGTAATTTACTCAAACTGAAATATTCTAATCATTTGAAAGTCTGTATTTTCATGCCCTATAAGCCACACATCAACATTAAAACAGATAAGAACAATGTCACTTTACATCTAATGAATATAAAATATATGACAGATTACCTTTTTGATTACATTCTGAACAAAAATCATCATCTCATATTTTCATTTTTATTATATTTAGATATTCTCATTTTTGGATGTATGACTGCATTAAAGCCAAAGTAGCATTGATTAGTTATACCTTTTACTGTTTTTGTAACACTTTACTGTTGGGTATTATTCATAATGCTATACCACACCTACAGAAGCTCATGACATAACCCTACATAAGTGTTTATAAAGGCTTATTCTAGTAAACACCTGTTAGAAAAGCTGCTTTTGCAAACTCTGTTTATGCAATTGAAGACAGTACTCATATTAAACAAAGTAAACAGTATGATACTTGATACTTTATTTGTATTTTGCATTCAAACAAAGCTTGCATCAGAGTCCTATATAATCTAAGTTAGCTCAGGTTTAACCATTTCATGCATGGTGGCCTCTACAGTGAATAGTTATTTTAAAGTCATTGTCTTCTAAATGTATGAATTAAAAACAAACATTTGCCAGGTGATAAAGCACATGGTAATTAAAAACAGCTGCCAGACAGTCAGGAATCTTGGGGACTCCTGTAAAACCTGTATTGCATATAAATAACATTTGAGTACTGGTGGACTTGGAGGATGCTAGAGCAGTCGCCTATGGTCGAACACCAAAGTGCCCTCTAGAATGGCAAAAAGTGCACTGTTAACTGCCCTTCACATGGGAAAAAATATTGAGTGACCCTTTTTTGTGATCATTTATGATGGTGTGCCCTCTACAACAAGAAAGCATGATAACCTGTCTTAATGAGTCCCCTTATTTGGCTGCCTATCCAATAGAAAAGGTTGCATTAAGTGTTGTCTATTGCACCCCTACTAAAGTGTTAATTGTACAAAATTTTATACTTTTGTATGAAAACAGGTTAATATTATAGAAAATGAATGGACTTACATTGTAGCTTTTCAGAGAAGCCAGGAGAAAGCAGATCATCCAGGTTAGCCTCCAATTAGCTAAACATGGCTGTACTATTTGCATAAATATTAAAACTGTTCAATCATTGGTTCCCTGCAATACAGCTAAACTTTTACTTTGATCCTTCAGTCTATGCATGTCAACCCATCATATAACACATCCACGCAGAGTCCAAGCTGCAAGTGGACGCACAGCATCTAGCTTATGTCAGTGTCACATAGCTTTATGAACAGTACCCTATTTCAGTGTTACCCTGTTTTCTGTGAATTGCATCATATTTTGCTACAGGATCTGTGCCGTTGTGTTGCAATATATATATATATACTACTGTAAATGACTGTAAAGTTATTATAAGATATGCATCTTTAAAACCTGCTTATAGGAATATTCCAGCATTTTTCAACCTCAGCCTGGTCTGGGTTGTGTGGGCAGAAAACAATAATACAATGCCAAATATTTCAAAAGAGAAAAAGGACTAACTGGGCTTATGATATAATGGAAAACAATGGGCACTTGCTGAAATATGTGAGACATATTATTAATACAAATTTGACACTAACAATACCCTGATAGTAAAGGAACGATGACCCAATTCTAACCCAATGGTATTTACTTTCCTGATTCTGGGTCCCAGAGCAGCCCAAATTCAACCTAAAATAAGCCATAACATACAAGTCTTGTGTCAAAGTAGAAATTGTGTTTAATCAATCAAAAACAAATAATTAAAATCAAAATGTATTTATGCAACACTTTTTACAATGGATGTTGTCACAAAGCAGCTTTACATAATTAGAATCAGACAATTTGAATCCAAACTCAAAACCTGATGTGAGCGAGCTAAAGGTGACAGTGGCAAGGAAAAACTCCCACAAGGCTGAAGGAAGAAACCTTGGGAGGAACCAAGACTCGCAAAAGGGATCCATCCTCTTCTGATCAAACTAATGATAGAAATTTACATCATCAGTTAAGTCTGACATTGTGCTTTAGTGTAAAACAATAATTATATTAATAATAGTGATAATTGCATCCATCTGGGGTCAAATTAAAAGTGCACCAACCTGGAAGCATCAGTCTGATTATTGCTAGCAGGAGTCAATTTTTATTTTAGTGTAATTCATGGTGGTGGGTAATGATGAGGGTTCGAGGATAGCAAAGGAAGATATAGGTGAGCACTGATTGCCAGCAGTAGATGTAGGTGAGCAGCTGGTTGCCATCCTTAGACCTTTAAACATTTATGTCACATGTACTTGGGCCACGTGTGTTCAAGTTCAAACAGCATGATTGCTATAGTCAGACCAGTTTTGGCCACAAATACAGTTGCCATTGCCATAACTAACCCCTAAGTGGCTTAATAGTGTCATATGTAATCCACAGTTGGTTCCTATTCGGGTACAGGTGTTAGGAGTCAATCTCCACCCACAAATCTGAAAAATGATCAGATTGAAATGTGTTCACTACCCTGCAAGTATATACATTTAAAATTACATTTACACACCCACACATAGTTTTTTAATACATACTTATACATCTGTAACTATGTACATAGCTTTTTGACTTATGAACAAATCTGCCCATTGCCTTCCATTGTAAGTGATGTTAAATCAGCATGTTTCTTCCTAGAAACAAATATGTTGAAATTGCTGTTTATGGTCATTACCTGTACAGTACTGATGTAGCAGATTTGGCTGAAGAGTGCTGGACTAGTCTTTTAAGGTTTCTGCAACAAAAACAAAACAAAGCTAAAATATCACTAAATTTGAATTGGAAGATTAGAAACAATCCTTCTGTTTATTGTTATGTCCTGGTTATTGTGATATTGTTTTATTTCCTGAGTTGTTTTATTACTGTTATTATCTTACTGGTTATATTCACATTAATAAAAACTGTGTTGTAAGCCGGACTTCATGATGTAAGTAACATAGAGATTTGTAAGCGGTTGTACCGCCTCAGTGAAACCATTATAAACTGTATGTATAAATGTACAATTTTTCTTATTTGACCATTTTTGTGTGAATGTTTGACCTTTTACTGTTTAAAAAGTAATAAACCATCCAAATTAAGGCCAATATTTAGTTATTAATAAAATTAATATCACTGTTATGAGAAAATCCTTCAGTTGGTGAAACGGCAGCTGGCATTTTTCAAATCTATAACAAAATAAACAAATTTAAAGTTACATGGATTTCTTATAACACTGAAGATATGAGATCATGTTACTTTTATTATTCTAATTACAACTTCATAAATATGGAATTTAAAGATTAGGTCAATTACACCATGTAAGTCAAGCCAAAGGGGGTGTTTCAATACTTAGTGAGCTGCCGTGCTCCCTACTGCCTATGTAGTGAAGGCAGTAGTGCAACCAAATTTAAATGCCTAATTAGACCGATAAATCAATGATTACCCCTCTCCAACTAATGCTACTATTCACCTGATTTTCACAGGACTCTCTGTTTTTTTTACCAGTTTTTTTTTACCAATTTCCCATCATTTTTCTAAATTTCTTAAATTGTGAAATGAAATGGGTGCTTCTCTGTTTGTAGAATGTGTGTCATATCTGGCACCCCAACGCACTCGTCACAGTGTTGTGTCCAGGGGTGTCATTAGGGGTGGCTCAAGCCCTGAATGTTTCAATGCACGCCCTGACTGTTTTTTGAAAGTGAAAGTAAAGTTTTTGTGCCACTGGACTCCGCCCCAAGACTGAGGTTCAATAAGCCAGAAAATCACCTACCAAAGCATAATCCCCCTGCCAGATATAAGCACATGGCATAGTGCGTGCTAATGCTTCATTTTCAATCTTATGGAGGTATTTTTTGCTCAGATGTGTCCCCTCTTGCCCCTTAAGTCGAACCCAAAAAAAAAATTTAATAAAATGCTGTACCTATTTAGACAGCTCACTAGGTATTGAACCACAAGTATGTCCTCTTATGTAGCGTATTTTGGAATCAGTTTCCTGTGAATTTACTGATTTTTAATGTGTATATTTGTGTTTATGAAGGTAGAAAGGTCAAAAAAGGGTTATTATCATGATTTCTCTACAGAGACTGAAGGAAAATGCCACCAGAGCATTTGTGCAATACTGTAAGTGTTTCTCTTTATATTGCTTGTGACATTTGATGTATGTATGTTTTTTGTCATTTTATGTTGGCTTATTTCAATTTTATATCAACAGTTTTATATCATATCCTCATTCTCATACATGCTTTGGAGTAGCCCAAGTAAAATCAACAGTGTTGAATTTGCAGCTACACAATTTTAAATAAATGAAGTTAATTTATCACTAATGACTTTACTCAATGCCATATCTGGTTTTCTTCATATTTTCAATTCAAATTAAATGAACAAAATGGAATTCTGTGATTTCTACATGACAATAAATGTTTTAAAAACATGTAATAATTGAATTCTGTGTCATTGGCTATGCGTACACTCAGATAGGAGGCAGCTGTGGAAGGAGGAGGCTTGAGCTTGTCTTCACCCTCTTAAAGTCAGGAACATTGCAAAGTGCTGAGGAGGGTGGATGTGATGGGTTAACTGGCCACTTCTACAGTGGAAGGGGAAAAATGGGCAAATACTAGAAATAAAATTATATATATAAGCAAGTATGGGCCAGAATTGAGCCATCATTTGTCTGCAATCAGGATAGCATGACTGGTTAATTCAAGACATTTTTATACAATGTTAGACTCACCTCAGCTCAGCCAAGACATGTTTGGAGGCCAAATTTTTTGCTTCTTTAGTTGCTAACAAACACTAGAATCCAATAGTCACCTAAACAGCCTAGATGTTTCTGTCCAAATACATCCCCAAACATCTCTGAATCAACACAAACCAGGTCTTAGTGAAGATCTCAGACTACTGGACACAGTGTGACTTACTGTGAGCTTTAAAAAACGTTGCTTTGCTAGTCATACTGCGTCCTAAACCACATGCGCTAGTCTGTGGGACCTTCGTTAAGCTCTGGATAAGGCTTGAGCTAGTGAACAGAAGTTTTGATGGATTATTACAGAAATAACTGGGCTATTTAGGTGACTACTGAGTTCTAGTATTTGTTAGCAACATTAGCCTTAAAAATAAGTGAACTAATGATCAACTAGCCATTGCTGTCTTCCTCCCACCACAACCACATGCCTGCTGGAAAGTACATTTTGTCAGCTTGAAGACATCCGGACTGTGATTACAGCGAGGAGGTGGGGACATGACCTTAAATCCTTGATAGACCATGACAGCACAGCTCAGAACTCTGTAGGAGGATGCCTCATATATAACAACTAAATAAGCAGTTAAATAAAGTTTGATGACCTGACAGCAAGACTTTTCTGTCAAAGTACATCAACAAAACTTCTCTGATTTCACTCAAATCTCAACCAGATCTTAATGAAGGTCTCACAGACTGGTTTAGGAGACAAGATGACTTACTGTACTGTGAGCTTTAAACAATGACAAAAAGTCTTACCAGGTCCTAAAGCACACTGTAGAGGGATTATGTACACTCACTGGCCACATTGTATACACATTTATCTACACTGACCATATAGGTGCACTTTGTAGTGCTACAATTACAGACTGTAGTCAATCAGCACTGCAGTGACACTGATGCGGTGGTGGTGTGTTAGGGTGTGTTAGAACGGATCAGACACAGCAGAGCTGTGGAGGTCCGGTATCTCCTCCTTACCTTCAGAGCTTCATGATGTAGTTCTTTTCTAAGATCCACACAAAAGGGAGGAGTCATATGAAAGCTGAAACCTTCTTCTCAACATCTTCATTTCTGTCCATTTTAAGCTGCTCATGAAAGACTCTGCTTCAAATAAAGCATTTGTCATATTTTGTCTTTACTGTAAGTGTTTTTACTGATGTTTGAGTGCCAAATAGAACTGAGCACTCAGTTTCTGTCCTGCTGAAAGCGCCCTCTTGTGGTTGACATATATAATGTCCATTCAGTGCTGTGCAGCCTGAAATAAATGATTTCTGAGACTAAACATCTCAAAGCACTTACATTTTTAGAGTTCAGCAGTAAATTGAAAGCATGTATTAGTACACTATGTGTCCAAAGTTTTGAGGACATGCCTTCTAATGAATGCATTCAGCTGATACTGATGTACAAATGCACACACACAATGATCTATATTACTGGATAGGACACACGTGACTTTTGAATGCGCCGGCATGGAGCCTCCATGTTGTGTGGAAGCAGGGGAAGATCAGAAGGAAGTTAGCGTTTACAAACAACGAAAGGGCTGCAATGTTTTGTGTGTTATTGTTTTACTTATTGGAATTCTGTCAGCAGAGACCAGGGGATCACATTCCACAAGTATGTATTCATTTTAAAGTGATTTATTAGGTAAAAAGATCAGACAAAAGTTGAACAAATTAGTTCTCTTTCAAGGAC
>BRDA01008685.1:1811-19668 GCA_036984385.1 Crenuchus spilurus | reverse complement strand
TGTTGGCCTAAGGTTTTTTCAACACTGTGATTTGTTTAACACTTATTTTTGACTTACGTTACTACACCTCTTTCTCCACATCATTGCATTCAGTTTTTATTCACAATTTGTTTAGTGTCACAACTTTTTTGGAATCCGGTTGTATCTGTGTATACATGTATTAGCTGATTCATTGTTTTTCAAATAGTTAAACTATTTCTTAAAAAGACAAATTTTACAGCTTAAAATGGAAGAAGTACATTAATAGTAAAGAATAAGTTATTCAATGGAAACAAGCCTACTCAAGTTTTAAAAAACACATAGAGGCCTCCAATTATTTTAAATACAGCTTTATTGTCCTGTTGCTGTATCCTTTTGTAAATGCATGCATTGTAAGTCATGTCTTACATGTCATCTATGGGTACTGTACCATTCTTATGAAGCCACGTCTTCTGTTTCTGTGAAGAGTCAATGGAAAATACTTCATATGTGGCTGTTTGGGGCCCTCTTCTCTTGACTGAGATACATCTAGGACAAAACAGCAGGACAAATCAGTCATACTAATTAAAATAAATAAATAAATAAATAATAAGTAGTTAGCCACTCTCCGTAGTAATTACAGATTATATGTGTAATATAGGCCCATAAACTCTATTATTCAGACTATTCATATATAATATAAAGCTTTATTGTACTCTGACATTACTTATAGCTCAGTGTAGATGTGCTATAACTCTACATTTATACAGATAACATTGTTAGGGGTTCCCACTATAACTTTATGTGCTGGCCCAGGAACAGCTTTAGCTGAGTCCTGCCTTGCCTGGCATCTTCTAGGATGGTTGTTGCTGAACTTCCTGCACTTTCGTCCAAAGCTGTTGTTTGACCTGCACTGTACTATGACAGCCTGTCCCTGTATTTCTGCATCTGATCTCTCTCCCTCTCTCTCTCTCTACTTGGCTTGTTCTTGCATTATGTCTTCATCCTCACTGATGTTAACATTCACCTCTCCTGCACTTCGTTTCCTCTTAAAGGAAAAATAAATGTCTGCAAATTACACAGCACAGTGGCAAATCGTACCGATTATGCTAACACTAGCTAATTCAATATATAAGAAAAACGAACAGTTTACCGACTGTGAGAATATATTTTTATCTTTTACTCTAAGCAAGTATTGTATGACTTACCTGTTAGAATTTTGGTGGCCTCTCAGGCTCCAGCCTGCCTTAAATTTTAACGGACATTAGCAACTAGCTAACGTTAGCTTAGCCTGTTAAACTGAATGTTACAAAACCCACAAATATCCCTATTTATTACCCACTAAGACATTAAACTATGAGCTGTACATAAATAAGCTAAGTAGCCAGTAAAAAGCTGTTTTTCTTACCGTGTTTCTGTGGCGTTTACCCGCAGACGGTTAAAAACCTCCCCCTCAGAACAGCTGAGCAGCAGCGCGAGCACAGTTCTTCCCTCTCAGCGGCTCTTCAGCGGTGGTACAGCGGGGAGGCGCGGCCCGCACACACCCACTTTTAAGTAAATTAGTATATTAAAAAATTTTTTATTTGAAACTAATTACTCTAACTATTTATTGATATGCATTTTCTATTATTAATATTGACTTAAATGTAGTGGTGAGCCAACCTGTTTCAGCTAATGGACCGTCGCTGGTCCACGGGTATTTCCTCAGCATGCTCACACTGGTGATTTTAGAGTTTTCAGACAGAATTTTTAAATGCCTGTTTTCAGCACTTTTCCACACAGTGCAATATAACAGTATTTCCTTAATTTTTTTGTCTCGTTATTCTTTGTATATTATATTAATACATTATTTTAATCTAGATATAGTTCCAACATTTCATCCTAATCATTTTATATCATATTAACATTTATTATTTTAGAATTCACAATTGTTTGTAATATTAGTATTCATTATTTTCCAGAAAAAAACAGTATCTGTGATTGTAAAATCTGTCTGAGGATATTA
The DNA here is from genome assembly GCA_036984385.1 of Crenuchus spilurus. NCBI lineage: Eukaryota > Metazoa > Chordata > Actinopteri > Characiformes > Crenuchidae > Crenuchus > Crenuchus spilurus. Next base: position 17,705 of record BRDA01008685.1, on the reverse strand, counting down.
AAAACTAGTTAGATCCTGTACACAGGACAGTAAAATGTGCGGTCCAATGGTGGAACATCAGTGGCTTACAGTTGACGGGGTGCCTACCTTATTTGGCCGTTGGACAGATATATGCTTGCTATCTGGAATGCATTAGTTACTATTGCCTAGTTCACACTACACGGCTTTTTTGAGTCGTCAGTCTTTGTGCCGTTCACACTACATGACTGGTTGAGCTGTAATCGTTGAATCTTTCAGTCGTTGTGGCTTTTACACTATATGATGGCGGGGGTGCCGAATTCGGCACAACAACTGTTTATGCTTTTTGGAATTTAATTGATGAAGTATATTTGTGGTTCAATTAACTGAGCAAGTACGTTTGTTTGTAATTTCACTGACAAGTGGGATGCTGCTCTTACAGAATGTATTGAGGCCCACCTCACTTTCTATTCTAGAGAGTCCACTGAGCAGGATAAGAGAATGAGAGAGAGAACAAAGCAAATTGATCAAATGTATGTGATTGTACCTCGTGTCAGGTCGGTATCGTTGCTAACGCGCTAATGTCCCTCCGCTCTTCGGAGTAACTTTGCGGTAATTCGGTGCGTCGCTAAATTCTCTCCGGTTACAGGAGGGGACTCTCGGAGACTTCGCGGCTAGGCAGTTAAATGCTAACCCGGGCTAAGCTAACAGTAAAGTTCAGTGAGAGTCCGACCTTCTCGTGTAAATACAAGTAACCCCAGGACATTACTGTCGCTTTACTTGTTTCACGGTATTACAGCCATTTTCATGATAACACGTCTGTATAAACTGCTCTTCTGGTGATGACAGAAACAAACACCTCCTCTCTCGTAGCCCCTTTTTTCAGCTACTACTGACTGCAGCCCTGCAGACAAGCCCCTGAGTGGACAAAAGCGCCTGACTGGATTTTTTAAATTGTCAGCCAACCATATATCACATATTTGGACTGACAATTGTCCGATACCGATACACAGCTGATTAATCTTTCCATCTCTAAATTACTGGTCTATTTTATCTCTTTATCTGTTTATTTATATACAGTGGTATTTTGGGATACGAGCAGACCAACATACAATTTTTTTAAGATACGAGCTGCGACTCCGTCGGTATTTCTGTTCGAGATCCGAGCAAAATTTCAAGATACGAGTGGCTGTTAGTTGATGCTTTGGCACAAAGCTCCAGTATGGGCAGCACAACACCAGCATCTCATTCTCTCTCACGTGTTACCCACAGAATCAAGTCCAATCTCATGTGCTGTACTCCTTCTTGCATACTTTTTGTGAAAAAAAAAAGATAGTAAAAATGTTTTTTAACTCTTAATTTTAATAACATACAGTAATTATGTAAAAAATTGATTGCAAAAATGCTTTAAAGTTTAAACTCTTAAATCTAGATCATTTTAATAACATACATGCAGTAATTGTGTTAAATACTGTTAATATTATTTGTGTAGACCAGTCATCAGCGTGCGCGCCGGCCGTGAACATGGGGAGGCTAATTCTTTCTACCACAGAATCAAGTCCAATCTCGTGCGCTGTACTCCTTCTTTATGAAAAAAATTGATAGTAAAAATGTTTTTAAACATGTAAACCTATTTAATTTTAATAACATACATACTGTAACTATATTAAATACTGTTAATACTGTTTCACACAATTGAAAGACAGTCACAGCCCATGTGCGTGTGTGGGCACTGAACATAGATATGCGAGCGAAAACTGTACTAAACAGCAAAGAACGAACCATGGCCTATTCTACAGCCAGTTGGATGCCGAAAAAGTGAAATGGAAGATGAGAGATTTTATTGTACAGGGCGCAAAGGTACAGTATTGTCAGCACAACAGCTGCATCTTCAGAAGAGGAGAGCAAGGATGAAGATGAGGGAGAGGAAGAAGAGACGTGCACTGATGTCTTGCCTTCTTGGCTCAGTACATTTCTCTTTTTTTCTTGTGTTTGTAATCCAGGCTATTGAGAAACGATTGTATTCAAGCTATAGAGAAATGTATTTAATATATTCCAAAGCACACAGTGTACTCTTTACCATGTTTGTATGACTCCCGTTTCAGTAAAAAAAAATGCATTTAAGAAAGCCAACAAAATGGATAATTTACATTAACAATACATTACAATAACACATCATTTCCGGATAAAGTTTTACAAATTACATTGAATAAGAGTCGTTTTGGTGAGGGATTAAAAGTTTTGCTCTTTATCGTTTTATTACAATTATTTACATTTATTTAGGTCTCCAAAAATCTCCATCCCGATGTCTGACAACCTGACACCAGCCTAAAACCTAGAACATCCAATCACAGATATTTTTGTTAGCAGTATTATTATTAGTAGTAGTTGTCACTCCCCGATCCCTTCACCGTGCCTGATTTGTACCACGCATGCGCATGTGACGTCATTTCCGGATAAAGTTTTACGAAGTGCATTTGAATCAGTCATTCTGGGGAAGGATGAAAACTTTTGCACTTTATCATTTTATTAAATGTATGGTTCATTGTTTGTTGAAAAAGAAATAATTTATGGTTTTCCCCACGTTGAAGGATTACTTACTGAAGGGTGGATTTAAATAGACGGTGGGGAGCAGATATGCGTTAAACAATAGCAAGGTTGCCAGGTCCCCAAAAATTTCCATCCCGATGTCTGACCTAAAGCGCCCTATACAACCTGACACCAGCCTAAAATCTGGAGCGTCCAATCATAGATACTATTAGCATTATTATATTTTATTAGGATTAGTAGTAGTAGTAAATATAATGTAAGAAGAACATAACCCCATATTTGCTTTTCTTTGCATTTAAAACACCCCTTTTTTCACTATAAAACTATATGTTCAGATCTCATTCCAATATGGCATCTAATACTAGTAAGTCTACCCAAATGCTCTTCACATTCAGTTGTACAATGCCTTTTAATAACTCCTTGTTTACACCACAGTCATAGCCGTAAAAACACTTGTAGTAACACAGACATTTTTAGTGTATTACTGTGGTGTTAAAATATAGTAGAGAAAAGGGGATGTTTTAAATGCAAAAAAGCAAATATGGAGGTATGTTCTGTATGTGGAGCAAATACGGAGGTGTGTGATTAATAAAAAATAATCTTCAAAAATAAGACTTAAGGCTCCCATACACCTAACGACTTTGAAAAGATTCTGAAAAGATTTTTTAACAGACTAAAGTCTGACACTATCTCAAATCTACAGACTTTTTAGTCAGTCTAGTCGCAGTTTTAAGATTTTGGAAAGACTGTGGATTTTGCAGGGTCACTAATTTAAAGACTGCAACTAGATTCTTTTGAGATTATTTCCCATCTGCTTTTGTTTTACATAGAATTAATGCAATAAAGAGCATAATTATTGCAAAATGTGTATTTATTAAAGCTTTCGTTGTATCAAAAATAACGCACAATAAGACAATGTAGTGCAAAATCTAAATATAATAACATGCATTAAAAATACAGTGCAAAATACTGTCAACATGTGATTCACATCCATGAATTCCTGGTACTGTGTCTGCATGCTCCTCATTTTCTTCAAGCTGTTAGGGAAAACAACTTTTAAGATTAAAATTATCATTAAGTAGCCCCAGTCATGTTTAATTAGCTAGTTAGCTTTAGCATAGCAAATACACCTGGGATTTCGAAGGCTTCACCAATTTGTCCACTTTTTTCCTTTTCGTCTCCGTTGTGTAGTAAATGGTAAAACACTCTTGCTCGCTCCATTAGGTCCTTTTTTTCTACAGTACAGGACAACCGTAGTTTCCGAGCTCTACCCGCCAGACATTCGTGTATTTACTATTTGCCTTTGCAGCTTTCCGTAGCTCTCACAGTATTTGCTCGGGTCAACCAGGGGTCATTTCTTACGACTTGCGATAATATTAAAGGTTTGATTTTATCGGAACGCCTTGACGCGAAAAAGACTGACTAAAACTTTCAGCCTTGACCACCTTACACTTAACGATCGAGATGACGCGACTGCAACTCAACTATAGCAAGACTCATGATTTTAGCCCGACTTTGTAAATTTGTCTGAGACTGTAAAATCACGTGAAAGTTGTTAGGTGTAAGGTAGGCTTTACCTAATAATTGTGCACATACTGTATAATTGTGTAACCATTTGTGTTGATGTCTTAAAAAATAAAAGTATTTACCCAAGTGTTGTATAACCTCAGCACTCAGATTATGGACATTTGAGGGTAAAAATGTTACATACTGCAGATACAGATAAGATTCAGAAATCCAAAATAATTTATTATTTGTGTTCTTTGTGATGAATTGGAAAATAATGCATGCGCACAAATTATATAAAAAAAATTATAAATGCAATGAAAGAACTCTGGCTCACTGCTCTTCAGCCCCTAAGGGGAGATGGCTTTGTGGAGAGAAGACATGGAGCCAAGAAATCATAGAAATCAAAATTTGTTAAGGTGATGCAGGCATTTTTGATAAGAAGAAATAGCTCAAAATGTTTATTAAGTTTTGTTTAAGTTCTCATTTTAGTCATATTTCACATTCATAATTCATTATACCAACACTAAATAAAGAGGAGACACAAAACATCAAATAAAAAAATTCACAACACTATGAATTACTGTCAATAAACAACAATAGTACCATTTAATAATCAAATATGAGACTAAACCTACATCTGAAATTCTGTATTACAGCTTTATGTTTAATGATAAATGACATGACTGATAAAGTATTATTATGGTCTAGTGGTGGGAACAAGTATAATGGTCCAGTAGCCAGTTGAGAGCAAAGACGGTGCTCAAGGAGAAGAGGAGCTCTTAGCGCTGGGAATTCAATAACCCACACTCCCTCAAGCTAATCAGTGCTGATCATACACACAAGTATGTATGGTCAACATCAAAAAATAACATTGTCAAACTGCTGAATCTTGTGACCGTCTGTGACTACTGGCCACACTGTACAGGCACAGTGGTTAAATACTAGCATGATCACCATAATAACATAATCCTGCCCCATTCCTTTACACCATTTTTCCCCAAACATGACAAAATTGTGACCCTGCCAGGGAACACCAGGTCAAATCATTCTTTATTTCAAAACAACTTTTTTTTAACTTTTAAGTTTTGTTTTTGATCAATATATGTACTACGATAGATATCTGAGACTGTTATCTTTCATTTACAGCAATAATACAGAGTTTTGTCGCTAATGTGAGTGACACAATATTGACACAATATCTCAATAAGTTGCCCAGTGACTTTGGCCTGGTTTTCCCTGGCGGGGTCACAATTTATCAGGAGTACTACTTGTTTGCAAGACCGAGCTAATTTCAATTTTATGAATTTTATCAAAAATAAATCATGAATACAATCAGAAATTAATCACAGATACAGCTATAAAACAGAGCTGCATTAACAGATACTGAGGTCATCCAGTCAGATCGTTCATTGTCCATATGATGGATGATGGACTTTAATCAGCCCAACCTTATATCCTAACAGCAGAGGATGTATGGTGTTGAATGCACTGGAGAAATAATAATAAAAAACAATCCACTGTGCTGCCTGATGTATATTAAGTGAAAACATGTTCTGTCCAGCACGATTATACCTACATCATCCACTCCAATGTCATCCTGCTGCAGATGGTGCAGAGCTGTTCTTATTAGAAGTCTCAGATGAGCATCAGCCTTGCAAATATTGACATAAAGTGGAAAGTGCAAAACATGCACTTGTCAAACTGCAGCTCAGATTATCCATCCATACATCCATTATCTGCTTAATCCTGATGAGGGTTGCGGTCCTGAACTAAACCCAGGAGAGGTCGCCAAACCATTGCTGGGTGCACAGCTCAGATTACATATGGGCTAAAGCATTCAACAAAGTTTCTCTACACACATTTTCAGCACTGTAAGGTTCAATCTCATCAGTTGTTTCTTCACATGATGAGCAGTGAAGGTAGAGGGACAGTGGACACTGTAGATGGAAGGTGTGAGGAGTTTGTAGTGGACAGTGACTGCTGGTGATCACAGGTTTGAATGGTTGTAGTAGATTGAAGGGTGGTGGAAAATGGTCCACAGCATTTTTGTGCAGTTACGTTAAACTGCGCAGTAGACACACATAGTTGAACAGGAAGCGAGCCTTTCATGCTGTATAAAGAACTGTTTTAATTCACTTGCACTCACACTCTGCTTGTCAAAGCTGTCACTACAGCATAGTCACTTTTGTGTGAAAACGCTGGTGTCGTTGGAGATGATTCTGTTGATTATAACTCTTCCCACACTCTGAACAGTGATACGGTTTTTCTCCTGTGTGAATACGCTGGTGTCGTTGGAGAGTACTCTGTCGATTAAAACTCTTCCCACACTCTGAACAGTGATACGGTTTTTCTCCTGTGTGAATACGCTGGTGTTGTTGGAGAGTACTCTGTTGATTAAAACTCTTCCCACACTCTGAACAGTGATACAGTTTCACTCCTGTGTGAATATGTTGGTGTTGTTGGAGATCACTCTGTCGATTAAAACTTTTCCCACACTCTGAACAGTGATATGGTTTCTGTCCTGTGTGAATACGCTGGTGCAGTTGGAAAGTACTCTGATTATTAAAACTCTTCCCACACTCTGAACAGTGATACGGTTTCTCTCCTGTGTGAATACGCTGGTGCAGTTGGAGATGACTCTGTTGATTAAAACTCTTCCCACACTCTGAACAGTGATACGGTTTCTCTCCTGTGTGAATACGCTGGTGCAGTTGGAGATTACTCTGTCGATTAAAATTCTTCCCACACTCTGAACAGTGATATGGTTTCTCTCCTGTGTGAATACGCTGGTGTTGTTGGAGATTACTCTGTTGATTAAAACTATTCCCACACTCTGAACAGTGATATGGTTTCTCTCCTGTGTGAATACGCTGGTGCAGATGGAGAGTACTCTGATTATTAAAACTCTTCCCACACTCTGAACAGTGATATGGTTTCTCTCCTGTGTGAATACGCTGGTGTTGTTGGAGATGACTCTGTTGATTAAAACTATTCCCACACTCTGAACAGTGATATGGTTTCTCTCCTGTGTGAATATGCTGGTGCAGTTGGAGATGACTCTTTCGATTAAAGTTCTTCCCACACTCTGAACAGTGATACGGTTTCTCTCCTGTGTGAATACGCTGGTGTTGTTGCAGATCACTCTGTCGATTAAAACTCTTCCCACACTCTGAACAGTGATACGGTTTCTCTATTGTGTGAATACGCTGGTGTCGTTGGAGATAACTCTGGTGATTAAAACTTTTCCCACACACTGAACACTGTTGTTTGCCTATTTTTGCTGTGTTTTCCAGCATTTTTTTGTTAAATGCATCACAATTAAGAGTATCAGAAGTTATACTGGATGCCACATTCTCTTCTTTTATTTCTTCTGATTTCAGCATGGTGATGTTTTACTCTTGGTATTATCTCCTGAGGTCTTTGTTGAAGCTGGCACAATGAACAGGGGAAGACTTTCAAGAGGATTGTGTTAATTCCTGTAGAAGAAAAAATAAAAAAAATATGAAATTTAAATGTAATAGAAGATTTTTAAGCAGATATTTTTAAGGGAATAGAACATCAAATACAGTGGTAACCCTACTTATGAGTTTAATCCATGCAGGAGCTGAGCTCGTTAGCTGGAATGCTCGTTAGCTGGATGCATTTTCCCCATAAGAATACATGTAAAACTGATTAATCCGTTTCAGCCGTCCAATATACAGTATACTTTAAAATGCTAAATAATGTGTTTATATGGGTTTTAAAAAAAATAAATGATGACGACACTCGTGTAGGCTGGCCGCTAATGAGAGGGAGACCAACGGTGCTCGTGTAGGCTGGCGGCTCCATGGTTACAGTTATCATATGAAAAGTAAAAGTAAAATGTATCTAACTTTCTTGTTCACTACCTTAGCGTCGCTTTCAACAGGCACTTTCACTTTTACTTGACAGCGGTCAAAGGTATTGACTGACCTCTTCTTCTACGGTAGCATCTAGGAGATGCTACGACTGCAGCGCCCCTAGCGGTTTGGCATACTGAAGAAATTTACGCTACTCGTTAGCTGGAATATTACTCGTTACCTGTGTTGTAATTTTTCTGTATTAGTCAGCCCTTCCTTGAGGGATCACATGTTGTGCTGAGTGTTAACTCTTAAGACAATGCTAATCAAATTCACCACTGTTCACTGTTATCTTGATTGAATCCCACTGTCTTACTGTCTTACATGGAGTTTCCCCATGATCAGCTAAATTGCTATTACTGTTGGCCAGAGGGGGCTGCATTCTCTATAAAAACCTGACTTTAACACAGTGAAGGTAGACAGCGAGGTGGACAGTGAGACAGAAACTGCAGATCTGCTCATCAGATCATCTTCAATAATAAAGAAGAATCTTAAACACTCCGCTGGTCTCCTGACTCTCTTCAACTGGTGCTGGAAGAAACATCTTTTCAATTGATCTCAAACCCTGGGATCCAGAATAAGTAAAACTTTTCAACAGTTGGTGCCAAACTATTGGTACCAAAATAAAAATATATTTACAACACCTGGAACAAAAATATTCCGAGATCTCGACTCGTTACCTGGAATACTCATTAGTAGGGATGCTCGTAAGTAGGGTTACCACTGTATCAGGTTATTTCTCCAAGTCAGTGGGTCAATAAGCATAGTCATTTTTGTTGTGTAATGGGAGTAAAGCATGACATTCTCTACCTACCTACATGACATATTCCTCTACCTACCTCTATCTACATAAAGTAAGATTTTACATCACAAAACTACATTTCATCTACAAATTCTATTACATATCTAGTGTTAATTCATGGAAAATTTTGAAATTAATTACAGCTGGTTTAGTTGAATTCATCATACATCTTGCAAAAAAAATATCACAATTGGAGGATGTTCACCCAGAATTTTTTTTCCATAGGAAATCAAGAAATCACAAACATATTTTTTTTATTTAATACCTGAACCATCTAGTTTCATGAAACATACCTCAAACTAACAAAATTATTTCAGTTAATATTAAAAAAAAAAAAACAGGTATTGGACCATCCATCCATCATCACACCCGCTTAATCCTTATCAGGGTCGCGGTTAGTCCCCTACCCCAACACTGGGCACAGGGCAGGGCATTACACAACTCAAATAAGCCCAGGACAGGGCGCCAGTTCATCGCTGGGTGAATACACGGACATACATACATTCACACACACACACGCAGACACACGGGCAATTTAGAGTACCCAATTACCTGACCTCCATGTTTTTGGACTGTGGGAGGAAACCGGAGACCCCAGAGGAAACCCACGCGGACACGTGGAGAACATGGAAACTCTCAGACAGGGACTCGAACCCAAGGCCTCAGCGCTGAGAGGGGAACATGCTAACCACTAAGCCAACGTGCCGCCTTGGTATTGCACCAAAATATTGAAAAACAGAATGCCTTTATCGTCACTACAGTAAACCTCCCGTATTCACGGGGGTTAGGGACCAGAATCTACCACGAATAGCGCGAATACTTGTAACCAGGGTTCTAAATTAACACCTGCCAACCTGCCAAATGCGGGTAAAAAATAATTTTGGCGGGTGTTAATAAAAACTTACTAGCCAATTTGGCCAGTGATGCAAGAGGTATTACGTGCATGATACATCCCCTGGCAGGACTTCCTACATTTTCCAGGAACACTATATTATGCCTTAACGCTATGTCAGGGGTGCACCGGTCGATCGCAAAGGTAGTGTGAGTAGATCACATGGCATTAAAAAATACACATCAGCCTATCATCCGTCCTCGCCACCCTACGGCCTACACAGTGCTATCCGGCCCCGGCCTCAGCATGTTTACAAAGGGAAGGAAAAGTATCTATCCTAACGTTATAGTCTCTCAATCTTTCTTCAATGGATTTCTGCGGTATTCTAATATTCATGTCACTCATGTCCACGAGGATTATTGACGACCAGCTCTGTTTACGGAGTTGCGTTCAGGGTTGCCAGATCCCCCAAATCCTCCAGCCAGAAAACTGCCATACACAAGCACCTTTTCTGCATGTTTGGCACTTTCCTTTTGGTAGCAACGTGAGTGGTCAACATTTGCTTCATAAAACAGCATCTGGACTTGTAAACCAGAGTTTTTTCAAGTTGGCTTGTAGTCCGTGTTCTCCTGTCACTGTAAGTTCTTAACATGTATGGTTTGTTCTGCCTGTGTAAGAAGCCTAAAACTGAGCATTTCCATATGGAGTGGAGGAGGACTTTTTTACTGTCATTTTTTAAGTGTGTTTGCCTTGACTGCATTATTCGGCGTCAGCCTTTTCACACGTGAAGATCATTAAGTCCAAGTATGGTTCCACTATGACTGATGATCATTTGGAGATTTGCTTGAGGCTGACTATCAGCAACTTCTGTCCAGACTCTGCATCCCTGACTGATCCCATTCAGTGCAAGTCATCAGAGTAAAGTAGGCTAATGAAAAAACATGTAGACAGTTGTGTTGTGTAATATGGGTTCATGTAGTTATTCAAGGTACACCAGCATACATTGTACTAGGGCTGCAGCTAACGATTATTTTAGTAATCGATTATTCTATTGATTATTCTTGCGATTAATCGAATAATTGAAAGTAAATAAATGAAAAAGAAATCAGGTTCCACAATAACTACTTAAGCTTATTTTAAAAGTAATAGAAATACACAAAAAATAACTTTAAAGCTTTTTATTTAAACATTTTATTGCTTAAAATACAATAACAGCCTCCATTTCAGGTTCAAGTTTAAAACTCTTGCTTTTTTCACAAATCCAAAAACAGAAGAGAAATACATTTTTAGAAATCACATTAAAGGTAAAAAGCAAACATAAATTAAGGCACAATACAGTAAACATTGCCTTTTTATATATTCAACTTTGAATTTCAAGTCTGTGTGACAAAACTCTTGCTTTTTTAAAGTGCAAAAACAAATAAAATAAAATCACACTGATTTAAAGGTAAAAAGCAAACATAAATTAAGAATAAACAATTTCAAGTCTGAGATATAACAACATCCACTTCTAGGTTTTCTACATGTTGAATGAAATATTTTCTTTTTTACAAAGCCAACATATATTGAACATTATTCTTACAAACAATATCAATACAACATATAACAATGGAGGAAAGTGAGCATGTCAACATGCTAAGAACTGAAGCTTGCCCTGCGCTTTGATGCGATGTTTCCTGCTGCTGAAAACAGGCGCTCTGATGTCGTGGATGTAGCTGAAATACACAGCAGAGACTTTGCCAGTTCTGCGAGTGTTGGATAGCGCGCTGCGTTATTTTCCTATTGTCGTTTTCTTCCCACACGTTGTCGCTCTTTTCCCTCGTCGCTTCCATATTCCCGCTTCTCAACTAAAAATCTCTGCGCCTCCTCCTTCCTGTGCGTGGGTGACATAAGTGTGGTGTGCCCCATTAAAAGTCGTCCGCACGAAATACCGTGCGCAGAGTTTTAAAATTAAATAAACGATTACTCGAGTAATCGTTTCACCCCTACATTGTACACATACAGGCTGAAAAAGTGTGTGCACCCCTGCGCTACATCATGACATTATACGCCCATTGGCTGCACGCAGTTTGTAGTGAAAATAGTTCGAGAAACCATGGAAATGAACGTCAACACCACTGAAGAGACTTCAGAGAGCAACTCAAGGTAGAAGTGAAGTAAACGAGACCAGAACTAAACAGAGAGCACACTGAAAGAGGAGGGAGTTAACGTTAGCTTAGTAAAGACTTTTAACCTAAATGCGGCGGTGGTTGGGACTTGGATAGACTGGGGCAGCTGGGCCTAACTTTGTGCGCAAATGTGCAGCAAAAAATGAGAGTAGCTCAGATTCTGATGCCGCTTCTGAAGAAGAGCTCTAAAGACGTGGTTCAAATAATATATATAGCAGAGGTGGGGGACTCGAGTTTCATGACTTGACTCGAGTCAGACTCGGGTCGCAATTTTGAGGACTCGAGACTTGCTTGACTAACGCTGGTGAACGACTCGACTTGACTTTGACTTGGTCTTTATGACTTGAGACTTGACTTAGACTTGAGACAGATGACTCGAAAAAACTTGATTTTTTCAATATTTGCAATTTAAAAACAAAGTTAGATTACGTTAGAAGATTTTATTTTGAAGCATGATCGGCTTACTTTACAGTTCATGCAGCACGTAGAACGCTAAACAGCAGCACACAAAACGTTAAACAGCCGCAATAATGAGCCGTTGTAGCACACGGAGCGAGGAGACCAAATGTTTAATATAATTTTCATCTGATGAACATGTGAACAGTACGCTTAAAAACGCACAAAGTACTGAAACGTGCAGCTTATTTTCTGAGATAATGAGCGAGAAAGGATATAACAGGATGACAGAGCAACCTAAACTAATGAAACAGCGCTTCCTTCTACAAACCAATCAATGTCGAGTGAAGGAAGACGCACAGCACGTAAGTGATGATGACAGTACGTGGGTGTGTCATAATAAAAGCCCTTTGAGCGCTCGCAAAAATGCAGTGTGAAAACAAACCTAACCTGACTACATGTATTAAAAATAACACAAAATGTATATAATAATAATAAAAAAATAAATAAATAAATAAAAAAAAAACGTGGTTTTTGTATGCCACATGCTACTGTTTTTATTTTGTTCTGTTCATATCTTCCCTGTCTAGCAATCTTGACATCTAGCATATGTAAAGATAAGATTGCTTAAATTGGAAAGTTATGCTAAAGTTAAATATTTCTTTAATGTTGTAGCAGAGATGTTTGCTAGTGTGGATATGAACTGGACAAAATAGCATGAATAGTATGTGGCATATTAAAAACATTGTGAATGTTTTCATGGTTTGATGTTTTGTAATGTTTGTAATAACATTTCAGACATTGTTTTATAGGTAACAGGTTTACATTTCAGGCAATATGTTTTTCTTTATTTTTGTGTACTTATTTTTATTTGATCTACTATTCAGTTGATGATGCAATACTTTTTTGTGCTCAGAAATGTTCATTAAGAAGCACCTTTGAGAGATTATTAGGTGATGGAGAAATGGCGTGACCCTCTTGATGGGGGAAGTAAGCAATTAAGCAAGTTATGTAATTGTATGTTTGAGGTATATTTGATTTCTAAGACACTAAACTATGAGCTGTACATAAATAAGCTAAGTAACCAGTTAAAAGCTGTTTTTCTTACCGTGTTTCTGTGCGTTTACCCGCGGACGGTTAAAAACCTTCCCCTCAGAAGAGCAGAGAAGCAGCGCGAGCAGTTCTTCCCTCTCAGCAGCTCTTCAGTGGTGGTACAGCGGGGAGGCGCGGCCCGCACACACCCACTTTTAAGTAAATTAGTATATTAAAAAATAAATTTTATTTGAAACGAATTAATTACTCTAACTACGTAGGAGCGGCACACTGGTGATTTTAGAGTTTTCAGACAGAATTTTTAAATGCATGTTTTCAGCACTTTTCCACACAGTCCAATATAACAGTATTTCCTTAATTTTTTTGTCTCGTTATTCTTTGTATATTACATTAATAAATTATTTTAATCTAGATATATTTCCAACATTTCATATAGTTCAACATCATATTAACATTTATTATTTTAGAATTCACAATTGTTTGTAATATTAGCATTCATTATTTTCCAGAAAAAAAACAGCATCTGTGATTGTAAAATCTGTCTGAGGATATTAAAAACTAGTTAGATCCTGTACACAGGACAGTAAAATGTGCGGTCCAATGGTGGAACATCAGTGGCCTACAGTTGACGGGGTGCCTACCTCATTTGGCCGTTGGACCGATATATGCTTGCTATCTGGAATGCATTAGTTACTATTGCCTAGTTCACACTACACGGCTTTTTTGAGTCGTCAGTCTTTGTGCCGTTCACACTACATGACTGGTTGAGCTGTAATCGTTGAATCTTTCAGCCGTTGTGGCCTTTACACTATATGATGGCGGGGGTGCCGAATTCGGCAAAACACCTGTTTATGCTTTTTGGAATTTAATTGATGAAGTATATTTGTGGTTCAATTAACTGAGCAAGTACGTTTGGGTGTAATTTCACTGACAAGTGGGATGCTGCTCATACAGAATGTATTGAGGCCCACCTCACTTTCTATTCTAGAGAGTCCACTGAGCAGGATAAGAGAATGAGAGAGAACAAAGATAATTCATCAAATGTATGTGACTGTACCTCGTGTCAGGTCTGTATCGTTGCTAACGCGCTAATGTCCCTTCGTTCTTCGGAGTAAATTTGCGGTAATTCGGTGCGTCGCTAAACTCTCTCCGGGTACAGGAGGGGACTCTCGGAGACTTCGCGGCTAAGCAGTTAAATGCTAACCCGGGCTAAGCTAACAGTAAAGTTAAGTGAGAGTCCGACCTTTTCGTGTAAATACAAGTAACCCCAGAACATTACTGTCGCTTTACTTGTTTCATGGTATTACAGCCATTTTCATAATAACACGTCCGTATAAACTGCCCTTCGGTGATGACAGAAACAAACACCTCCTCTCTCGTAGCCCCTTTTTTCAGCTACTACTGACTGCAGCCCTGCAGACAAGCCCCTGAGTGGACAAAAGCGCCTGATTGGATTTTTTTAATTGTCAGCCAACCATATATCACATATTTGGACTGACAATTGTCCGATACCGATACACAGCTGATTAATCTTTCCATCTCTAAATTACTGGTCTATTTTATCTCTTTATTTGTTTATTTATATACAGTGGTATTTTGGGATACGAGCAGATCAACATACAATTTTTTTAAGATATGAGCTGCGACTCGGTATTTCTGTTCGAGATCCGAGCAAAATTTCAAGATACGAGTGGCTGTTAGTTGATGCTTTGGCACAAAGCTCCAGTATGGGCAGCACAACACCAGCATCTCATTCTCTCTCACGTGTTACCCACAGAATCAAGTCCAATCTCATGTGCTGTACTCCTTCTTGCATACTTTTTGTGAAAAAAATGATAGTAAAAATGTTTTTTAACTCTTAATTTTAATTTTAATAACATACAGTAATTATGTAAAAAAAATTTATTGCAAAAATGCTTTAAAGTTTAAACTCTTAAATCTAGATCATTTTAATAACATACTTGCAGTAATTGTGTTAACTACTGTTAATATTATTTGTGCAGACCCGTCATCGGCGTGTGCGCCGGCCGTGAACATGTGGAGGCTAATTCTTTCTACCACAGAATCAAGTCCAATCTCGTGCGCTGTACTCCTTCTTTATGAAAAAAATTGATAGTAAAAATGTTTTTAAACATGTAAACCTATTTAATTTTAATAACATACATACTGTAATTATATTAAATACTGTTAATACTGTTTCACACAGTCGAAAGACAGGCACAGCCCATGTGCGTGTGTGGGCACTGAACATAGATATGCAAGCGAATAATGTACTAAACAGCATAGAACGAACCATGGCCTATTCTACAGCCAGTTGGATGACGAAAAGTAAAATGGAAGATGAGAGATTTTATTGTACAGGGCGCAAAGGTCCAGTATTGGCAGCACAACAGCTGCATCTTCAGAAGCAGTTAGGAGGAGAGCAAGGATGAAGATGAGGGAGAGGAAGAAGAGACGTGCACTGATGTCTTGCCTTCTTGGCTCAGTACATTTCTCTTTTTTTCTTGTGTTTGTAATCCAGGCTATTGAGAAATGATTGTATTCAAGCTATAAAGAAATGTATTTAATATATTCCAAAGCACACATTGTACTCTACCATTTTTGACTCCCGTTTCAGTAAAAAAATGCATTTAAGAAAGCCAACAAAATGGATAATTTACATTAACAATACATTACAATAACACGTCATTTCCGGATAAAGTTTTACGAATTACATTGAATCAGAGACGTTTTGGTGAAGGATTAAAA